>VWYK01003041.1:25254-39802 GCA_013399775.1 Semnornis frantzii
GAGCCACCAGAGCAGGCTGGGCAGCAGGCAGTGCCCAAGGAGCCACCAGAGCAGGCTGGGCAGCAGGCAGTGCCCAAGGAGCCACCAGAGCAGGCTGGGCAGCAGGCAGTGCCCAGGGAGCCACCAGAGCAGGCTGGCCAGCAGGCAGTCCCCAAGGAGCCACCAGAGCAGGCTGGGCAGCAGGCAGTGCCCAGGGAACCATGGGCAGCACAGGGTCCCTGTTCACACCAATCACTCGGGACATCTGCAGCTACTTGCTGGCCCTGCCACCTCTGCTGCCCCTGGCAGATGGCACTGGCAGCTTCCCATGCAGATGAAGGGATGCTGCAGGGCATCTCCCCCTCCTCAGGGCTCCGCTCCCTCACCTCCAGGAGCTGTCTCCCAGCCAAGCAGTTTCCCTCAGGAAGAGGTGCCAGGCCCCTGCAGCAGGCTGTGCCAGGCCCCTGCAGCAGGCTGTGCCAGGCCCCTGCAGCAGGCTGTGCCAGGCCCCTGCAGCAGGCTGTGCCAGGCCCCTGCAGCAGGCTGTGCCATCCCTGCCCGCAGCCACAGCTCTCTCTGACCTACTTTCCAGGGCTGTTCCCTCACCCACAGACAACCTGTGAAGCGCAGATGCCACTGCTGGCCCCTGCCTGGCACTCTGAGCTGGGTGGAAGAGGTGGGCACAGCTGCCTGCCCCTTGGCAGCAGGAGGCAAGGGGCAGTCTGCTCTGAGCGACTCACCGCAGGCTGCGCCTCCAGGTCCCAGCGCCTGCAGACTTGCAGCTCCTCCTCACCAGCACTGCCCTCAGATGCCTTGGAGAGCTGAGAGGAGACACAGGTTACAGCCTGCCCAGCTCTGACTGTGCAGCCTCCCCTGGGCACTGCCGGCCAGGTGCCAGCTGGTGCCAGGAGCACAGCCCTGGCCCCTCTGTGACACGGGGAGGGAGCAGAGGCTGAAGAGCAGAAGGGAGAAGGCAGGGACCAGAGCACTGCACTGGGGGCAGCAGCCGGGGTGGGCAGGGCAGAGAAGTGCTCCCCAGGCAGCCCTGACACGAGGCCCTTGCTGCCCTCTGCTCCTTCTGCAAGGCCCTGCCCACCACAGCAGTGGGTAATGCCCCGTGGGCAGTGCCACGGTCCTGAGAGGACTTTACAAGTCCCCCTGGCTGTGCCTGACTGCCAGAGGCACATCCAGAGCAGTGTCCCCGGGGCAGGGGGCTGGTGGCAGGCAGAAGGAGGCCTCCAGAGCCAGCCCTTGCCCACTGCCACCCTGCAGCCCCTGCCACGCTGAGGCTGGCAGCTGGCAGCTGGTTTCACACCTCCTGCCCAGCCCTGCCCAAGCTGAGACAAACACCAGAAGGAGCAGAACAAAGCAGCAGGGGCAGCTGGGCTGGGCACAGATGGCAGCACGGGGAGCTGAGCCTCACTCCTCCTGCAAGGCTCAGAACGAGTGCCACAGCCCAGGGCTCTGCCTGGCACTCACCTTGGGCAGCACTCTGCCTGTGCAGGGAAGTCAGCTCCAAAGTGGGCACTGCAAGTGCCAGCCTGGGAACTGGGAGCAGTTGTGCCCCCCCCAGCACACACCACTGGCTGGGAAAGCACTCAGGGGTATGGGAGCTGGGGAGGGGCAGCCTGGAGAAGGCTCTGGGGAGAGCTCAGAGCAGCCTCCAGTACCTGAAGGGCCACAGGGGAGCTGGGGAGGGTGAGGAGAGACTGGCACAGGTTGCCCAGGGAGCACAGAAGGTGATCAAAGATCACCTCCCTGGAGGTGTTCAGTGCCAGGCTGGATGAGACCCTGAGCAACCTGGGGCCGGGTGGGAGGTGTCCCTGCCCAACCCATTCCCTGGTTCCATGACTCCATGACCTCAACAGAAGGCAAGGAAATGCTCCAAGGAGCCTTCCTGCACCAGAGCCTCCCAGTGCCAGGGCTGCCAGAGCCTCCCAGTGCCAGGGCAGCAGCCCCCTGCAGCCCCACACCGAGCCCACCCCTGGCACGCAGCTCTCTTACTTGGCCAGCATCCAGCCTGCTGCCTGGCTGCAGATCAGCTGCTGCTGCTTCTCCCCACATTTCTTTCTCTCCCTCTTCACCCCCAGGCTCGGTGTGCAGGCTGGCAGCCAGGCTGCCCAGCTGGTCCAGCTCGGGGTCTTCGCCAGCCCCCTGCCCGCTGGGCACCTCCGGTCCTGCCGCGCTGCTCTGCCCTGCAGCCTGGGGCAGCTCAGGGGCTGCAGAGATGTCACCTTCCACCTCCACCTCTGCATCTTCTTCATCCAGAGCTTCGCTCCCAGCCACTCTCCCATCCTCCTCCTGCTGCCCACACAGGCTGCTGTCAGCATCCCCAGGCAGGGCTTGGACTGGAGTGGGAGGGCAGGTGGCAGCGGACTCCAGGGAAGCCTCTTGGCTCTCCTCAGGGGGTCTTGATCTTAGAGACTCCTTCTAGGCAGCAACCAAACAATTAGGGCCACTACAGTCCTCACCCCTCTGCAGCAGGGCTCAGGGGTCACACACAGCTCCCCTACAGCAAGCAGCAAACCACAAAGCTTTGGGTGACCTCTCCAGCCAGCCCCTCCCGCAGGCAGGAGACTCCCCGAGGGAGGATTCCCACTCCTGGGCTCACTCTTGGGCTTCTCCTGCTGCTCTTTCACTCTCAGGGGCTCAGTGGGTGAGAGCCAGCAGTGGCTGCAGGGCAGGAACCCTGCACCCTCTGCAGCAGCCCCTTCCTGCTTCCAGCTGGGATTTGCTCAGGGAATTTGGAAGAGATTCTTGCTTCTGCCTGAAGCTCCTAGCAGAGGAGCTTGGCAGGGCAGGGGCACCTCTCTGAGCTCAGGCCAAGGCCACCAGCAGCTGCCACAGCAGGCTGAGAGGTGGCAGAGCCCCTGGCCTCAGGGGGCAACAATCCTGACTTAGAGCTCAGTCACCCAAAGCTTGGACCACGAAGGCAGGAGGTGCCCTCCACAGCATGCCAACAAGCATGGCACATCCTCCTTTCTGCTTCATAGATGCTCTGGTGCCCTGTCAGCAGGAGCTGCAGCCTGTGCACAGAGTGTGCCAGGCACACAGTGCCAGTGAAGCTGTCAGCTCTACACCCAGAGCTGTGCCAAGCTGAGGGACCCTCTCCTCACACCACATCTGCCCAGGACCCTCTCCATGCTGAGGTAGAAACCCAGCAGAGCAGGGAGGGCAGAGGAACCTACTCACTGGGTACCTGCCAAACACCTGCAGTCCAGAGCCTCCCCTGCATGCCAGGGAGCAGCAAATGAAGCCTGGCAGCCCTCTCAGTGCTGTGCCCCCACTGAGCCACCAGCCAGCCCCTGGAAGCCAGAAGGGGCATTTCTCCATGGACAGCCCTCATTATGCTCCCTTCCACCTGGGAAGTTGTGCTGCCTTCTGGGCAGCCTGGCTTGGTCCTTTCCCAAGGACCTGTCTCCAGGACCTGCAAGAGTGCCCAGGGGAAGCTGTGCCAAGTGGCACTGCTCAGGCTGCTCATGCTTGAAAGCAGTGCAGAGGAATCTGCCCTCCAGGAGCAGCCCAGCCCAGAACACAGCCAGGAACCCTGAGCACACAGAGACTTGACTGCAGGCAACCTTCCCTGGCTCCTGAAAGCTGCCAGAGGCACTTCTGCAGCTGGTAGAATCCTCTCTGGGCACAGGCACCAAGCTGCTGGTGAGGCCACACTCTAACCACCATCACCAGGGCAAGCCTGGCAGAGGGAATGAAGCCCACCTGGCACCCAGGTGGAGGAGCAGGGCAGGTTCTCCTCCTGTAAAAGCAGAGCTGTGCATGTCAGAGCTGGGACAGGTCAGGCTCTGGCTGGCTTCAGCTGATCTCCACACAAGGTCAGGTTTCAGCTGCAGCTGAGTGCCACTGCTGTGACATCTCTGCCCACCCAGGCCTCACTTCCAGAGCAGCAGGAGCAAAGCACAACAGCACCAACAGCCCCAGGCTGTGCAGAGGCAGCTGAGCCAGAGCTGAACCATCAGCAGCCACCGAAAGCAGAGCCTGCTCATCTCTGGCAGCACCTCCTGGGACCTCAGGCATGTACTGGGCATGGAGAGATCACAACCAGAGAGTTCAGATTCTTCCCTCCTCAGGAAAAACAAAGGGGGGGAAAGCTGATCCTAAGCACCAGATGCCTTTGAAAGGAGATGTGCTCCTCTCTTGCTCCCTGATTCCAAGCCCAGCAGCACAGAGAGGGGAGTTGGTCTGCCAGATCTCAGCTGGGCAGCACTCAGCCTTGGTCTATAAGCTTGCTGCTCTCTCCCTGCAAGCAGCACTTGGAGCAGCCACAGCAACACACCAAGCAACTGCCAGCTGCACACCACGGCACCAGAAGCTGCATGCAGAGCTTCAGTGGCATCATGCAAGCAGCAGCAGGATGCCAGAGCTGCTCATCACCTCTCCTGGGCTGCCAGCTTCCTCCTCAGGACTCCCTTGCTGCTGGAGATCGGCTGCAGCAGCCCCAGCCACAGGGCTGCTCTGGTTCCCCTCCTCTGCTCTGCTGTGCTCCTGCTGAGTGCAGCAACATCCAGTAGCAGAAGCTCCCACAGCACCTTCCCCAGCTGGCAGTGCCACCTGCCTGTGACAGGGCACCCAGCCCTGGAGCAGAAGGCTCCCCAGGAGAGAGCAGGGCTCTGGGCACATCCCTGCTGCCCCCTGGGGCTCCAGGGCTGGCTGTTTCCTGGCAAGCAGCAGCCCCCCCCAAGCTGTGCTGTGCAGGGCTAGTTTCCCACAGCTCCCTCTCACACCTCTCCAGCTGGTGAGGAAGCCTGGCAGGGGAATTGCCCAGCACAGGACCCCCCCAGCTCCCAGCATTTGCCCAGAGAGTGACCTGTGCAGAAGGCAGAGCCTGAACCTCCCAAGCTGCAAGCAGTGCAGCAGAGCATCCCTCCTGCTGCCATGCCACCCACGGATGCCTCCATGGCTTTTTCCTGCTCCTCCAGCACTATCCCAAAGCCCTCCTGGGTCTCAGGGCATGCCTGCAGACTGCTCCTCCACAGGCAGGGAAGCTGAGCCCACGAGCAAACCAAAGTGCCCAGCAGCAGCAGCACAGAGCTCACACCAAGTCCTGCAGCTTTGGGCTTTGTGCCCAGTGCCCCTGCCCAGCCAGCTCCCTCCTAGCTCCAGCAAAGCCCCCAGAGGAGCATCTCTTGCCCTCTGCCACCTTCCCCACAGCCTCGGGCCTCAGCAGGTCACTACAGCCACAGGCCTCTCGCCGTGGCCGTGGGGTTCAGCCCTGCCCCGCAGGCCACCCCGAGGCAGAGTTCGGCCACTCCTCCCCACTGCCGCTCGGATGTGCTCCCCTCGGGGGCTCCCATACAAACCCTCTGCTCCTCCCCCTGCCAGGGAAGCTGCAGAGCAGCTCAGGCTCCCTCACTCGAGTGCTTTTCTGCTGCCATCTCATGGAGCCACCCAAGAACTCTCCTCAGTCTCTGCCAAGAGAGCAGCTGCCAGGGGCAGCAGAGCCTGGCTGCTGGGCACCCATTGCCATTCCCTAACGGGCAGCTGCACTGCCAGGGCAGCTCTTTGTCTGGGGCACAGAGCTGAGCCCCCAGCAGGCTGCTGCTTGCCTGCAGGTGAGAGCTGGAGCCCTTCCCTGGCTGAGCCACTCCAGAGCCTCCTGCACTGCACAGGGCTCAGCTAAGTGCCTCAGAGCTTAACGTCTGTGAGCTGCAGAGAGGATCAGGAGAGGCTCTGAAACACTTTAAAAGAAATTAATTTGCCTCTCAGACGCTGGAGCAGAGTTCTCAAAGCAGAGAGAGAGGATTAATGTCAGCACTAACAGTGGGGCCAGCCTGCAGGGCTGCTCACGGTGCAATCCCCTTTGTGCCTCTGTCACCCTGAGCCTGATGGGCACAGAGAAAGCCCCACAGAGCCCACGGCCCCCCCGGGGCACCCCCTGCACAGGGACAGAGCTGTGCCAGCTGCTCACCTCCTGCACAGGGACAGAGCTGTGCCAGCTCCTCACCCTCTGCACAGGGACAGAGGTGTGCCAGCTCCTCACCCTCTGCACAGGGACAGAGCTGTGCCAGCTCCTCACCCTCTGCACAGGGACAGAGCTGTGCCAGCTCCTCACCCTCTGCACAGGGACAGAGCTGTGCCAGCTCCTCACCCTCTGCACAGGGACAGAGCTGTGCCAGCTCCTCACCCTCTGCACAGGGACAGAGCTGTGCCAGCTCCTCACCCTCTGCACAGGGACAGAGCTGTGCCAGCTCCTCACCCTCTGCACAGGGACAGAGCTGTGCCAGCTCCTCACCCTCTGCACAGGGACAGAGCTGTGCCAGCTCCTCACCCTCTGCACAGGGACAGAGCTGTGCCAGCTCCTCACCCTCTGCACAGGGACAGAGCTGTGCCAGCTCCTCACCCCCTGCACAGGGTCAGAGCTGTGCCAGTTCCTCACCCCCTCTGCAGGGGGCCAGGGTGTGCCAGCTCCTCACCAGCACTGTCTTGAGCCAGGGGGCTGGGCAGCAGGGCAAGAGGAAAGCAGCATCAGAGGGGCCTGGGGAGAGCTGGCTGCCAGCCTGCCCACCAGGCCTGTGTGCCTGCAGGCTTCTCTCTGCTCTCAGGAAGAAGCAAAGCTCCACACTGCAGAGCTCCTCAGACCCAGGCTCTCCTCCAAGCACACAGCTGCCTTTGTCCCCTGGGGGTGCAGCTGCACTCCCCTCACACCCCCCCAGGCCTGCTCCAGGTTGTTCCTGCTCAGAACCAGCACAGGAACCTCAACCCCTGGGCACCTCTGCCGTGCTCACGCACCCTGGGCCTTGGCTGGGCAGTGCCACAGCTCCCCCTCTCCTGCCCACCTCCTCACCCACACTCTTACCTCTGACTCAAAGCTGCCTCCCAGGGCGCTGACATCTATGTGCAGGTTTTTGAGCCACCTCGATGCCCCACAGAGGCTCTGAAGGAGTTGAAAAGGAGATGGCAGTGCTGAGCTGTGCCCCCTGCAGACCCTCAGGTCATACAGGAGGAGCTGGGGGGGTCCTGGTCAGGGAACTAATGCAACAAAGCCACAGCCAGGTGGAAATACTTGGGCGGTGCACAGGATTTGGCAGTGCCCTTGGGCTGCACAGGAGCAAGTCTCAGCCAGAGCCTTTCTGCCCCCCAGGAACTCTCCCCAGCAGCTTCTCCCCTGCCTGTGCAAACCTGCCTTGAACTTCAGAAAGTGCCACCACTGAGCACCACTGAGCTGGGAAGTGACAGCACTGCCCAGACCTCATCCTGCTGCAGCTCAGAGCCAGATGAGCTCCAGGGAGCAGGAGGAGAGCAGATGAGCTGCTGTTTGGTGACCAAACACCACGCAGGGACAAAGCAGCACAAGCTGAGGCACAGAGACAAAGGCAGCAGCCAGGGGCAGGCAGCTGTGACCAGGAGAGCAGCACCTCCTGTGCCTGAGGCCTCCTGCACCCTGGTTACCAACACACACAGAGCCCAGCCCACAAAGTACCTCCTCACTTTCCTCCTCCTCGCTTCTCCCCTTCTCCAGCACTGCAGTTTTCAAGGATCTCCACTCTTCACAGACCAAGCCCAGCAGCTTCTTGCTCTGGAGAGTGAGCTTGCAGGGCTCTGCAGGCTGAGGTCAAAGCAGAAGGGAAGTGAGAGGACAGAGACAGAGAGGGGAGAGAAGCAAACCCTGGGGCCCGCAGCCAGCCGCAGGGAGCTGCTGAGCTCCCAGGAGGTGCTCAGGATGCTGCTGCCACCCCCAGCCTGCTGCAGCCACAGCCACATTCCCTGAGGCCACTCTTTCCCTGGCACCAGAGGGGTTCCTGCCCCATAGGAGCACAGCTGCCAGTGCCTCACAGCACAGCCCAAGGAGCAGAACAACCTCAAATACCTGCAGTCAGCAGGGACAAGGCTCAGCCAGAAGCAGCCCCCCCAGAGCAGCTTTATGTGACGTTTGCTACCTTTTGGGTTGTTTCCCTTCAAAAGATCCATTCCTGACCACTTAACCTGTTTGTTTGTTTGACCCAAGGGTTCACATTCAATAAATCACTGTTGGACATCACTGTAAGTGCTGCATCCACCCAGGGATTTTTGTTCTTTTCCTTTGTTTCTGCCCAGCAAACAGCTGAGGGAAATGCTTCGCCGGAGGCCAGCAGCTGTGCTGTCTGCCACCTTTCATTTGGACACAAATCAAAGCTCTGCCACAATTAACAGAGGTGCCCCTCCCCAGCCCCAGCAGCCACTGAGGCAATTCCTTCTTTGAAGCTCTTAAACCCAGCAGAGCTCCCCACAAATCCAGCACTGGGCTCCCTAGACACAGCCAGAGAAAAGAACCAGTGGAAGGGGTGGGGGCAAAGAGACAAAAGCAGCTCAGGACTGCTAGAGGTCACAAAATGGTGTCCCTGAAGCATCTGTGTGTGCAGAGCTGTGCTCCCAGCAGGGACAGAGCCTTACCTGTGTTCCCCCCATGCTCACGAGGCTGGAGTCCAGCGAGCTGCCCACATCTGAGTCCACTGCCCCATGCAGGGTGATGGTCGGAGCTGGCGCCAGGCCCCGCAGCGGTGCCAGGGTGCCCAGGGGTGCTGGTATGGGTGCCAGCAGGGTGCCTAAGGGCTGGAGCATGCAGAAGGGACTCAGACAGGAGAGCAGGGCTGCACAGCTCACCCTCCTTACTGCAGAGGGGGGAGGGCACACTCCACTGTGCCACGCTGGCTGCTGGTACTGAGCCCAGCCCTGGCAAACGAGGAAGGGCTGAGAGCTGAGTTTGTGCAGCCTGGGGAAGAGAAGGCTGAGGGCAGAGCTCATGGCCATGGAGCAGTGCACAGAGGGAGGCTGCCAGGAGGGTGGAGGCTCCCTTTGGCAAGGGAGAAGACAAGAGGTGATGGGGACAAGCTACTGCTGAGGACATTCCCTGTGGGCTCCCCACGAGAGCAGCTGGGCACTGGAACCACCTGCCAGGGGCAGCAGTGCAGTGCCCTGCACTGGGCACTCTGAAGGCAGGTTGGAGTTGGATGAGCTTCCCAACCCAACCCATTCCATGGTTCCTGCAAGGAGTGAAGCAGGAAGCAGTCTGGGGGCAGGAAGCCTCCTGCTCTGCACAGGCTGCAGCCAGACCAACAGCCAAGCTGCTTCCTCACCTCACAGCAGCTCTGCTGCAGCACTTCCCCAGGAGCTCCTGCGGGCAGCTCTCCCTGGCACAGCTCAGCAGGAGCCCCGGGGGCCATGCCCAGCCCTCAGCTCTGAGCAGGGCACAGCTGCCACCTGGGGGTGGGATCCCCAGCCAGGCACTGCCCCCTGCAGCACACAGGTTCACAGCAGGGTGCAGCACAAGGTGCAGCCAAGCACTGCAGCTCCAGCAGAGCAGGAAGCTCAGCTCCTGCACTCCCAGTCCGTGCAGGACCAGACTGAAGACTCTGAAGCCACCCAGAGGCTGAGGGAGATGAATATGCAGTGATCCTTCTTCCAACAAGTCACTGCCACAGCAATGCTAACAGAATAAATCAGCCTCTGGGCTTCACTAATTCCTCTCTCCAGACACCATTAACTGCAGACAGGGAGCAGGAGGTGCTGCTCACTGTCCTTCAGCAAAGATAAACTCATTTCCATCAGGCTCAGTCAAACTTTGGGGATAATCTGCAGTTTGTCTGATATTTATAGCCAGAGCTCCCACACACTGCTCAGGAGCAACCTGAGCTAGCAGTTTGGTGGAGCCACAGCTGGGCACCAGCAGCAGCAGGGCAGAGCAATTCCTTAGCACCACACACAGAGACCTCTTGGCTCACTTTAGTCTGCAGAAGAGATTTGCTGAGTTCTTACTGAATTGAGGCATTTGCTCATGGGCAGAGACAAGGCAGGGCTGGAAAGTCCTTCCCAGGGAAGGGCAGGATCCTGCAGGAGGGAGGGGAGGGAGAAACTGGGCAAGAGAAGGACCCACAGCAAGTCCTCTCTGCTGGAGGCAGAGCAGGTCTGGGAGCTCCTGGGGCTCTGTGCAGTGGCTCTGGAAAACCTTTGCTGCTCTCTGCTCCTGCACCTACTCCTGCCCCCAGCAGCTGCCTCCTGCACCTACTCCTGTCCCCAGCAGCTCCCTCCTGCACCTACTCCTGTCCCCAGAAGCTCCCTCCTGCACCTACTCCTGTCCCCAGCAGCTGCCTCCTGCACCTACTCCTGCCCCCAGCAGCTCCTTCTGCTTCAAAGCCTTTCTCTCAGGCCTGCTGAGGGTCTCACTGCTCAGGTGCAGACTGTTGGCAGCACAACCCGAAGCCTCAGCTCCAACTTTTCTCTGTGGGATCTCAGCTCCTCCTGAGCACTCCAACACCTCCAGTGCTCTGTGAGGCTGGAATCAAAGGGAGCAGCTCCATTGTTCCTGGGATAAAAGCTCTTTTCCTCTGGCTGGATCACACCTGGGCTGCATTCCCCAAGCCTTTGCAGTGCTGCAGGTGCCTGCCTGTGAAGCCCTGGTGGGGCTTAGGCCACTCACCCACCATGGCTTTCATCTTCCACTTCTCTTTCAGCCCTTCATGCTCAGTGTGGCTCTGTCCTCGAGTACTGACACCCTCGAAGCCTCCTGAAGAGGACTGACACACAAAGCTTGAACTGGTGACCTAACCTCTGGGGAGGGAGTGGGGACAAAGCTTGGCTCATGTTCCCAGAGCTGCTTCTGGGTCCTGCTGGACATCCACACCAAAGGTGCTGGGAAAGGCTTTTCCTACAGTGCTCTCCACATCTCAGGGGGCCTGGCAGGGGCTGCAGCCTGTTTGGCCATGTGCCTGCAGGCTCCTTGAATCACTGATGTCTGCTGCTCTCCCTGTGCCTTCTCCTCTAACACATCTGGATCAGGACTTTCCTGTCAGGGGGAGCAGAACTGCTGAGGGCATCTGACCAGAGGACACTGAAAGGAGGAGAACCTCTGCCTGCATCTCCTGGGCAGATAAATATGAGCAGAACACTGCAGCAGGCCAGGTGCAGCTCTGTGCACCTTCCTCTGAAGCAGAGATTCATCCTCATCTCCTACCCAAATTGCTAACAGGATGTCAGGGACTGGAAAGGACCCACAGAGCTCATCCAGTCCAAGCCCTGCCAGAGCAGGAGCAGACAATGCAGCTCAGGGCACACAGAACACATCCAGACAGGCCTGCAAAGGCTCCACAGAAGGAGACTCCACAACCTCTCTGGGCAGCCTGTGCCAGGGCTCTGGGACCCTTCCAGGCAAGAAGTTGCCCCTTGTGCTGAGCTGGAACCTGCTGTGCTGCAGCTTCCATCCATTGCTGCTTGTCCTATCCCAGGCAGCAGTGAGCAGAGCCTGTCCCCCCCCTCCTGACCCCCAGCCCTCAGTTATAAACATTGATTCTATCTCCTCTCAGTCTTCTCTTCTCCAGACTAAGCAGCCCCAGGTCCCTCAGCCTCTCCTCCCCAGGCAGTGCTCAGTCCCTCAGCATCCTCACAGCCCTCCCCTGCACTCTCTCCAGCAGTTCTTGTCCCTCTGGAACTGGGGAGCCCAAACCTGGAGGCAGCACTCAAGATGAGCTCTCAGCAGAGCAGAGCAGAGGCTCAGCCTCTGCCCAGCCTGCCCCAGAAACACCACAAGCAGATCTCTACTCACTGTGGATCGCTTCAGGGATTGCTTCTCCTTCTCCTTCTTTGCTTTCTTCCCTTTCTTGCCTTTCTTCTTCCCTTTCTTCCTGAGGGGGCCCTGTGCCAGCAGCCTCTCTCGCTCCCGCACCACCAGCTCTCTGTAGTGATCATCACAGGGGTGGTCCCACATGGACTGGCCATTGGTAAAGTTGAAGTAATAGACATCACCATTGGTGTCCTGGCTGGGTGGCAAAGGAGGGGGAGGAGATGAAAGAGCAGCCACAAGTCCAGCTGCACCTAGCAAAACATCCTGGCTGCATCCTGCCACCACCTTAAGCCCCACGAAGAGGAGTGTGAAGGGATTGGAGCTTGAGGAGGGCAGACTGAGAGGAGATGAGGAAGGAATTCTTGGCAGTAAGGGGAAGGAAACAATGGCACAGGTTGCCGAGGGAGGTTGTGGAGAAGCACAGAAGCACAGAATGTGATCTTTGATCCACAACCTCCCTGGAGGTGTTCAGAGCCAGGCTGGATGAGGCCTTGAGCAACCTGAGCTGGTGAGAGGTGTCCGTGCCCATGGCAGGAGGTTGGCACTGGATTATCTTCAAGGTCTCTTCCAACCCAACCTTTTCTACCATCTATAAGCAGCTCTCACAAGCATTGCTCATGTCCTCTGCCAACTTCTCAACCACTCTTTCCCCTTCTTCCACCCCTCCCAAAGAGACCTGACCACCCCCACCCACAGGAACCACATCTGTCCTGCTATTGCCCCCCATGCCAGCCAGCACTGGCAGAAATCTGCCAGGACAGCTGCTGCCAGAGCTCTCACCAGGGCTTCCACTCAGGTGGTAAGGGGGCCACGATGCCTTCCCTGGCCAACCATATCAGCTCTGGCTCCTTCTCAGGGTCAATCCCAATCAGCCGTGCATAGTCCTGGATTTCTAGGAAAACAGGAGAGGAATCTGTGGGGATAGCCTCCAGCAGACACTGTGCAGCTGAAGCCAACCTGCCCAGCTGAAGCAGTGGGCACACTGGGAAGCCTCAGTGCCCAAATGAAGCTGCTCAGAGCTGTCAGTGAGAGCCTGGCACTCATCCTGCCAACCCAAAAGCTGATTTTGCAGCTCTGTCTTCTCTGAAATCCCATTTATTCTACCCTCTCCGCCCATGGCCTCCCCAATTCTTGAGCTCTTACTACACCCAGATGTGGCTTGCATGCTCCAGGCCTTTCTCCCAGCTCCTGGGAGGACAGGGAGGGGTTACCTTTCTCACTGGGAATGTAGCTCTCATCATAACTTTCCTCCAGGATGATCTGGTCCCCGATGCGCACCATGGCCTCTCCCACAGCTCCCTGCACCAGAGGGAGGCAGGACATGGTCAGAGGGAGCAGCAGTGGCCAGAAACAGATCCTCTGCATCAGGACATGGTCAGAGGGAGCAGCTGTGGCCAGCAGCAGACTCTGCATCACAGAGTGAGGAAGAGCTCCACAGTGGCTTGGCACCAGGCACCAAGGTGCATTGGGGCTGCCTGGCATGGTGCAGATGGGAAGGACCAAGAAGCAGCCCAGGAGATCTCATCAGATCCCCTCCAGGCTTTCCAGAGATGAGCTCTTGCCTCGGGAGCATTTTACCAGGCCAAAGCTGAGCTGAAAGGAGAGCAGGGAAGGAAGAGAAAAGGGCAGGAGGTTTGCCCAGAGCAGAGCTCAGCTCTTCCACAACAGTCCCTGGGCTCCAGCAGCACTGCCCAGGGACAGGGCAGCTCCTCCACACCCTGCTTGCCTTTTGCCTTGGCCTTCCCAGAGGACACTTCAGAAGCTCTGAAAGGATCCTAACTCCACGTGTCCCACCTCTGGAGAGCTGCTTCTCTCTGACTCCCTCCTGCTGTCGCTGGGCCCTTGGCACCCACTCACCACAGGCTGAGAGCTCATCTCCTTACCCCGAGCATTCCTAGCTGGGGCTCTGCAGGGCCAGCATTAGCCTCACCTTAATCCAGCACCACCGGGAGCTGGAGCAGGCTCACCCCGCGCCGCCTGCCGCTGAGCCTTCGCCTGCCGCTGAGCCTTCGCCACCCTCTTCACCTTCCCTGTCCTCAGCCAGCTCCCTGCTTAGAGCTCTTATGCAAAGCAAGCCCAGCGGCAGCTAATCCTGGCACTGCCAGGCAGGGAGGGTCCCGGGGCACACTTAAACCAAGAGGGCATCGCTCGCACCGCTCCTCCGCCAGACCCCAGCCGCTTTGGAGGCCTGGAACGCCGCTGGCAGCCTCCTCGCTCCGGCCCTTCTGTCCTCGGTTCCCTCCCTTCCCAGCGCCATTCCAGCTCCGATCCCCGGACCCGGGGCCCCTGAACACGCAAAGAGGACTCGGGGGTGGCACTGAAGCGCTGGCGCAGGCAGGGGTGCGCCAGGCGGGAGCCAGTGGAGGGGGTAGGGGGGCAGGTGGCAGGGGAAGAGATCCAGCCTCAAGCACTCAGGAACTCGACCCCGGAGCCTTTTCCCGCCCATTCCGCCGCCGCCGGGGCTCGGCCGCCGCGCAGGCTGTTGAAGCCAGGAAGCACAGCCCCAGCGCGCAGCAGGCAGGTCCCTGCCCCTCCGGCAGACTCTGCACCGCTCCCTGCCCCTCCGCAGCCTCTCCCGCGGGCACTAACGGCGCCGGAGGCAGCGCAGCCCCGAGCGCACGGCACACGGTACGGCATCGGTCACCTCCCGTCCTCCCCCGGCCGCCTTCAGCTCACCCCGACCTGGAGGTTCATCCCGGGAGCGCTCAGCGGGATACTCCCCCGTACGCTGCGGTGGGGCTGGCCGTGGCCGGACACTCGCCACTCCCACGGCTACCCGGGGCCGCCGCCGGATTCCGGATTCCGCTGCCCTGGCAACGGCAGCACCCACCCCCGCTCAAACGCCAATTGGGCAGCCAGGGGCCGCCCTGCTTCCTATTGGCTCGGGACGCCTGACGTCACGGGCGCGCCGGCGCCTGCCGGGGGCTGTAGTCCATGCGGACCGACGCCACCGCTCGTTGCCATGGCGACACGTCAGCTGCACCCGCGGCCCGGCCCGGCCCGGCCCGGCGGCGGGAACAC
>VWYK01003041.1:39927-55952 GCA_013399775.1 Semnornis frantzii
TGCGGGGCGGCGCGGCCCTGCCGCCCCCGGGACCCCGCGCTCGCCGGGCTCCTGCCCAGCCCCAGCCGCCGGGTAGCTTCCTGGAGATGATCGACAACCTGCGCGGCAAGTCCGGGCAGGGCTACTACGTGGAGATGACGGTGGGCAGCCCCCCGCAGAAGGTGAGCGGTCACCGGGGGGTGCGGAGAGGAGGCTCTGCGGATGCTGCTCAGGCCGAGCAGGCTGCCGTGTGGCTGCCGCCGCACAGCTCGGGCAGCGTCGCCTGCCCCCCGTTCCTGTGGTGCTCGGGGTGGGGCGCGGCAGCTGGGTGCAGGCTACCCGCAAAGGTGCCCTGGGTGACACTGGGGTGCTGCGGGGTGAGCCGGACTCTGCGCTCTGCCTGCGGGTCGGGCCGGGCCGCCCGTCCGTCCGCCCCTCGAAGGTGACTCCGGGCTCGCCAGGGTAACAGCGAGGTGCTGTGGGTGCGCTGGGTTGAGCTGTGCCCTCCGTGCTGTGCGTGCGGAGCGAGCCAGGTCGCCTGTACCCCTCCATCCCTGCCTGCCTGCCCAGCTGCAGGATGCCTGCACGCAGGAGCTGGCTGCGTGTGTGGGCAATAAGGGTATGTGCTGTGGGTATGTGCTGTGCCCGCCCGCGAGCGCTGTGTGCTGGTCTGGAGCGGGCATGTGCGGGCACGAAGCAAGCACAGGCCAGCCGCGCCTGGCACGGTCCTGCCAGCGCAAGGTTGGCTCCGTGTGCCACTCGTGACCCGGGCAGCTGCTCCTGAGCTGGCGTTCCATGGAGCGTTCGTGCAGCTTGCCGCTGCAGAGGACCGGGGGGCAGTGCGTGGCCGCAGCGGGCAGCGTTTGGGGCTGGCAGCCCAGCAGCCCCGCAGGGCGCATGAATCATTTCGGCTCCGCTCCTCCTCCAGCTCTCTGTCGCTGTCCCGGGGGCTCTGCTGCCCACCACATGTGTCCCACTTGTGCCCTGGTGACAGGATGGGTGCTGAGGGCGAGGCTGTGGAGGTTGCTGCTGCCAGCTCCTTCAGCGCCCCTGCACGGGGGCAGGATCGAGGGGGCCAGTCAGAGCCGGAGGCTCCACATCCCTCCCAGCCCAGCGCCTGCCACCCAGTGCCCACGCAGGCTCTGCGACCAAGCTGCTTTTCCCCCAGGCTGGCTCCATCATGCGCGCCCCCCACGCTCTGCACATGTGGCAGGAGAGGTGCCAACCCCAGCCAGGGGGGCAGCACCCGAAGATGGGGGCTGCGGGAGCCAGTCCCTGGTGTCCCTGCCTGCCTGGGCTCGAGTCTGTGCTCCAGCCGGGTAGGGTGAGGGGAAAAAAGGGAGGAGATGATTTCCCAAACGCCGTTTTCAGTCTGATTTCATCATCCCTTGCCTGGGACGTGCCACGTGTCGCAGCTGCCAGATCCTTTCCCCACGAGCCACCTGTTCCCGGGCGCCCGCGCCCGCCTGGGCACCAGCTCCCAGCCCTGGACTCCTGCCAGCTGTCAGCGTGGTGCCTGCTGGAGCGAAATCCCTCCAGGCCTTGTAGTGGAATTAAACGATTCACATGGATGAGCGTGGCTGGGCACAGGCAGGGACCCAGGGCTTTGTCCAAGGGTCCTCACCTCTGCTCCTTGGCACAGTGCTGCTGGCACAGAGAAAAAACCCTGCCCTGTGCCCTCTCCTGCAGCAGCAGCTCTTCAGGGAATGCCATCTGCCCTGGGTACCCCAGGGAGTGGTGAGGATGAGCGGGTGGCCCCCAGTGACTGATCCAATTGGGAACAGCCTGAGCACAGTGGCAGAGGCTGCTGGTGCTGTGTTGCCAGGGGAGGCCGAGCTGGCACAGCAGCTCTGGATGCTTGGCTGAGGGGCATGTTGGGGGTGAATGTGCCATGCTGATCCTTACCCGCAGCCCAAAATGCTCCCCTGGGCGAGCAGCCAGGCTGGGGCTGGGGGCAAGAGACAGAGGGTGCCCAGGACACTGTGCCCATCAGTGGGTCTCCAGGAAAACTGACTCAGGCAGCTGTGTCCTGAAGCTCCAGAGATTAGCAGAGCTCAGGAGCCTTCTGCCTCTGCCCTCTGACTCCATGGATTAAGGGCCAGAGCCTTGGCCTGCTGCTGGCCGCAGCGTGCTGGGGATGCAGCCCCCCAGGACTGGGGGTCGGAGCTCACCCCACAGCTCCCAGCGTGGTTGGGAGCCCCACGGAGCCCTGCAGACCTCCACTCCTACCCCAGGCACCCCTACTCCACTCCTGGCAGGGCAGGGGGGGCACAGGCAGGGTTCAGCTGGGGGCAGGATGCAGGCAGCCTGCTCCTAGTGGGACATTTGCCAGAGCTGCTAATCCAGAGATCAATCCGGAGCGAGCTTGGCCTGTGGATTAGTGCATCCAGCCCTGGCTTCTGTGCCACCCATCCTTCCAGCCAGCTTCTCTGTGGGGTTGTGGTGAGGGGAGCTGGGCACCTTGCCATGCTGCTGCTCTGCCCACAAGCCCCCTGCCAGGGGCATGCTCAGGCTGCATTTGTGTGCTGCTGGGCATTGTTTGCTCTCTGTGCAGCGCTCTGCTGTCACTGACTGCTGCTCCTCCACTGTGGCCTCTCTGAGCTGTCCCTGGGTGCTGCACCCTCCTGCATCCCTGCTGGGGGCGCCCCAGCCACCTTGTGCCCAGTGTGGGCACAGGGAAGTGTCACTTGCCTGTGGTACCCAGGCAGATGAGTACAGCAGGGTCCTGCTGCAGTCCTGAGCTTCTGTCTCTTCCTTCTGCAGCTGAACATCCTGGTGGACACAGGCAGCAGTAACTTCGCCGTGGGAGCTGCTCCTCACCCCTTCCTCCGGAGATACTACCAGCGGCAGCTGTGAGTACCCTGGGGGCACACAGCAGCGCCACAGCCCTGGCCCCCCAGAGTGTGCCAGGGGCCCAGTCAGACCCTGACAGGTGCTGGCAGCCTCCACCCAGCTGGCTTTGCATGCCCAGAGGAGGAACATGGCAAACAGCAAGTGGGCTTGTGCCCCGCATGCCCATTGACAGCCTGGGCACAGGCTCCACCAGCACAGGGGCACCTGCTCCTCCTCCACGCCAGCCTTACCGCGGCTCTGCGATGCCATCGCAGGTCCAGCACCTACCGTGACCTGCGGAAGGGAGTCTACGTGCCCTACACCCAGGGCAAGTGGGAAGGGGAGCTGGGCACCGACCTTGTCACCATCCCCCACGGCCCCAACGTCACCGTCAGAGCCAACATCGCTGCCATCACCGAGTCTGACAAGTTCTTCATCAATGGCTCCAACTGGGAGGGGATCCTGGGGCTGGCGTACGCCGAGATCGCCCGGGTGAGTCCTGGCTGGCAGCAGGCTGGCCCAGCTCTGCCCAGCCCTGCCAGCAGCCATGGGCACCACAGAACGGGCTCAAGTGCCTCTCTTCTTAGCTCTGCTCAGTCCCCCAGGGCCCAGCTTGCAGCTGTGCTGCAGCCTTGAGCCCTGCTCCAGCAGCATGGAGAGTCAGGATCCCTGGGGGCACAGCAGTCCCTGGGCAAGGAGGGCCCTGACACATCCCTGTCCTGCCTCTGCTTTCTCCTCCCCCCAGCCCGACGACAGCCTGGAGCCCTTCTTTGACTCCCTGGTGAAGCAGACTCGGGTGCCCAATATCTTCTCCCTGCAGCTCTGTGGGGCAGGCTTCTCACCCAATGAGACGGAGGCCCTGGCATCAGTAGGGGGCAGCATGGTGAGTGCCCTGCTCTGCAGGCAGTGGGGAGGCTGCAGGGGCAGCCCGTGGGGGCCCTGCCCCGGCTGGATGGAGCTGGCAGCAGGTGGTGGCAGTGCCCTCCTGTGCCCGCCGCAGATCATCGGCGGCATCGACCGCTCGCTGTACGTGGGCGACATCTGGTACACGCCCATCCGCAAGGAGTGGTACTACGAGGTCATCATTGTCAAGCTGGAGGTCAACGGGCAGGACCTCAACATGGACTGCAAAGAGGTGAGGGGGCAGCAGGGGAAGCCACTCCACTGCTGCCTGTGGTGCGAGGCGGTGCGGGGCCCCTGGGTCACTGCTCTTGTGCCCCCAGTACAACTACGACAAGAGCATCGTGGACAGTGGCACCACCAACCTCAGGCTGCCGAAGAAGGTGTTTGAGGCTGCAGTGAAATCCATCAAAACAGCTTCTTCGGTCAGTGAAGACCACCCCTTCCCCTGGGCACCAGCCTGGGCACCGCTGCTGCCTGCCCAGGGTGATGCCACTCCCCTCCCCTTCCCCCCTGGCAGACGGAGAAGTTCCCAGATGGCTTCTGGCTGGGGGAGCAGCTGGTTTGCTGGCAGGTCGGCACCACCCCCTGGCACATCTTCCCAGTCCTGTCCCTCTACCTGATGGGGGAGGCCACCAACCAGTCCTTCCGCATCACCATCCTGCCCCAGGTGAGCCCACAGCTGAGCCACAGCTGCTCCTGCTGGCAGGACCGTGCTGGGCAGGCATAGCTGCCCCTGCCCCGGCGCTCTGCCCTGTGCCCCCCTGTGCTGACAGCCTTCCCTCCTGCAGCAATACCTGCGCCCCGTGGAGGACGTGGCCACCTCTCAGGATGACTGCTACAAGTTTGCCATCTCCCAGTCCTCCACGGGCACCGTCATGGGCGCTGTGATCATGGAGGGCTTCTATGTGGTCTTCGACCGTGCCCGCAAGCGCATCGGCTTCGCCGTCAGTGCCTGCCACGGTGAGGGCTGTGCCTGGGGGCAGCAGTGCAGCCAGAGAAGCCACCAAGATGGTCAGCAGGCTCTGGCCAGCAGGCTCTGGAGCTCCTCTCCTGTGGGGGCAGGCTGGGCCAGTTGAGGCTGCCCAGCCTGGAGAGGAGAAGGCTGCAGGGAGACCTTAGAGCTGCATTGCCACATCTGAAGGGGACCCACAGGCAGGCTGGGGAGGGACTGTGCAGAAGGGTTTGGAGTGACAAGATGAGAGGCACCAGAAAGTGGAAGCCTCACTTTGGTGTGAGAGTCCAAAGAAGGCCACCAAGATAATCAGAGGGTTGGAGATCCTGCCCTGTGGGGACAGGCTGGGAGAGCTGTGGCTGCTCAGCCTGGAGGAGAAGGCCCCAGAGAGACCTTTGAGCTGCATTTCTGTATCTGAAGGGGACTCCCAGGCAGGCTGAGGAGGGACTGTGCAGAAGGGCCTGGAGTGACAGGATGAGAGGCAATGGTTTGGGGCTGGAGCAGGGCAGAGTTAGGTTGGACACTAGGAGGAAGCTGTGCACAGGGAGGGTGGTGAGACACTGGCACAGGCTGCCCAGGGCTGTGGTTGAGGCCCCATCCCTGCAGCCATCCCAGCTCAGCCTTGCTGTGTGCCTGTGCAGCCTGCTGCAGCTGGAGCTGTCCCTGCTGCCTGCAGAATGCCCTTGCAGGTTCCCTCCAACCCCATGCACTCTGTGATGCTGTGTGGGAGGTGGATGGGACACAGCAAAGGGTGACCAGAGCCCTGCCCACAGTGCACGATGAGTTCCGGATGGCGGCGGTGGAGGGTCCCTACCTGCACCCCAACATGGAGGACTGTGGCTACAACCTGCCGCAGACGGACGAGTCCACGCTGATGACCATTGCCTACGTGATGGCTGCCATCTGCGCCCTCTTCATGCTGCCCCTCTGCCTCATGGTGTTCCAGTGGCGCTGCTTCCGCTGCCTGCGCCGCCACCACGACGACTTCGCCGACGACATCTCCCTGCTGAAGTGACAGCGGAGCCCCGGGGCGGCCCCCGGGACCAAGGGGAGGGGCAGGGACAGGTAGGGCCTCAGGCAGCGGCGTGGGGAGCTCAGAGCCTCCCGGCCCCAGGGGATTCGGTGCCCCCGGGAGCAGCCTTGGGAGCCCCAGGCCTGGGCTGCCCTTGGCTGGGACCTAGAGAAAGAGCAGGGCAGCTGGAGAGGGGGGCAAGAGGGCACTGACCCCATCCTGGGGGCTGGGGGCAGCTGCCGTGCTCTGGCACTGGGTGAGGCTGCCCCAGGCTCTCCTGCTGAGCCCGGCAGGGCTTGATGGGCTCACACTGCCTGTCCCCTGCCTGTCCCCTCGCAGCCTGCCCTGCCCCTTGGCTGTGCCTTTCCCGTGCGGTGCGGCTCCCTGCCTGGAGCCCGACCCCCAGCTCCTGCCTCCTGGGCTCTTCGGGACCAGCCTGGGGCTGCTGGGATGGGAGCAGGCAGAGGCTTCCCTCCCATCCTGCTGCCCCCTGCACTGCTCGCCCTGACCCTTCCCGTCGCATTTCCAAACCTATCCACCAGCTCCAGGACTCCTGCACACCCACCCCTGCCCTCCTGGCACAGGCAGAAGCAGGCCCCCATCTACTCCCCACCCCAGAAACCCTCCTCACCTCCCTTCCAGCAGCATCAGCGTGCCCAGGAGGGGCCAAGCCCCCACCCCCAGCCCACCTGCCCGTTGGAAAGCCATAGGGGAGCCCACTCCTGGGCTCAGCCAGCCCCTGCCCGCAGCCCCTGCCCAGCCTCACCCATGGTGGGGGCCACAGGGGGCGGCCTCTTGCAGGGGACCCAGGCTGGCAGCGTGGGGGCAGGTCTGGGGGGGGCCGTGGGGGTTGTTGTTTTTTAACCTCGTGGTTGTATTTATTTCCTTTGGGGTTTTCTTTTTGTACTCCCTGGGCCCAGAGCCTGTCCCAGAGCTGCCCTGTACAGACACCACCCAGAGCTCTATTTTTAACTAGCGCCGACAGCCCCTGTCCCAGCCCCGCCCCGGGGCTCTGCACCTGCTTTGGCCTTGGGGTTTTTAAAAGACTTTTTAGTCCTCTGCTCAGTCCTGAGCCCTTGGGGCCACCTCCTGCAGCCAGGCAGCAGCTCCTGGATGGGTGGTGGCCAGGGCTGGTGGCAGAGGAGGGGGCAGTGAGGGTGTGCGGTGGGAGGGCAGGGCTGGAGCAGGCCAAGGAGGGGTTCAGAAGGCAGGAGGAGGTTGCAGGAGGCTCTCCTGTCCTCATCCTCTTCCTGCAGCCAAGGGAGGATTTAAAGACAGCCCTCCCCTTCCCCCTGCCCACCGACAGCAGCTGAGCAGGCTGTGATGTCACTTCCCTGCCTCCAACCCGGGCAGGGAAGAGCTTCAGCTCCAGCATTCATCATTCACAGGCTCTGCTCCTCGGGGGGAGCTGCAGTGCTGGGGCTGAGCTGGGCACTGCCCAGCACTAGAGCCAAGCTACCAGTTCAGAGGGACCAGAGACTAAGGGCTGGAGCACTGCAGGACTCACCAGGCAGGACCCTTCCTGCAGCTGAGTGTCTTTGAAATGGCAGTGAGGAGGAGGAGGAGGCAGCAGGCACTGTTCCCAGCGGCAGGCAAGGCAGCCCTGGCACTGGGCACCACCACAACATGCCCCTAAGCCACCCCACCTCACTAGTGCACAGTCCCCACACCATGCTCCAGCCCTTCAGCCCTGGCACCAGGTGGCCACACCACGCAGATACCATCTCCCCACACCCTAGTGCCTACCCAGGACCCCCCCAGCACCCCCAGCCTCCGTTGTGGACCACTGCCTTAAATCATGCTGGTGAGTGTGGGGAGGGTCAGCCCGTGGGCAAACCCCAGCATGCTGCACCCAGGCAGTGCTGGCACCCACCAAGGACCTGGGTGCCTCTGGAGGGGCCAAGTTTGACCCACAGACTGCAAAGAGGGGAGAAGATTCCACAGAGTCAGGGCAAGAGTGCCAGTGGTGCCCAGCACCTCAAACCCCACCAGAATCCAGAGAGGAAGCCTTGAGGAGACAGCAGAGGAAATGGGAACTGTGCCAGGTGAGTTCTGAGCTGCTCCCAAGGGCCTGGAGTTGGGGCAGGGAACAGTGGGCAGGGGTGGGCACAGAGCTGGGCCCCGTGGGGGGCATGGGGACAGGTGGCTGCTGTAGACTCCAGTACTCTGTAACCTATTGTCTGTGTAAGAACAATGAATGTTACCACGGTAAATTATTATGGCATTAAAGAGACCACAAACAAGAGAGCTGCCTCTGCTGCCAGGGGGCACAGCTCCTGCCCATGAGGGAGCTGGGGACCTGGGAGCTGCTGGCAACGAGCAGCTGGGAAGCAGCTGGCAAGGCTTGTGTCCAGCTCTGGGCTGCCCAGCTCAAGGACAGGGACTGGCAGGAGAGGGCACAGCAAAGGGCTGCAGAGCTGCTGAGGGGCCTGGAACATCTCTGAGGAGAGGAAGGGCTGAGAGCCCCTGGGGCTGCTTAGGCTGGAGAGGAGCAGCCTGAGGGCATCTCAGTGCTGAGCAACACTTCAAGGGTGGAGGGGGGGTGCCAGGAGGATGGGGCCAGGCTTGGTTCCATGCTGCCCAGTGACAGAACAAGGGGTGATGAGCACAGAGTGGGGCAGCAGAAGTTGCAGCTGAGCATGAGGAGAAACTCCCCTCGAGGGATGAGGCATCCACAGCCTCCCTGGGCAACCTGTGCCAGGGTCTCCCCACCCTCCCTCTCAAGACTGTCTTCCTCATCTCCAATCACTCTCCCCTCCCCTAGCTCAAATCCATTCCCTCTCACCCTGTCACTCCCAGCCCTTATCAGAAGCCCCTCCCCAGCTCTCCTGGAGCCCCTCCTCACAGTGTGACCCTGTCAAAGAGGCTGCAGAGGTCAGCAAAGCTGCCAAGGGGAGCAGCCCCAGGTCACTGCATAATATACACACTTTATTCCTGCCCTGGGCCATGGCCAGGCTGCCTCTATACACACATCCCCTAGAGATAAAAATGTACATGGTGTGTCCATGGCTGTATAAATATAGACCTGTAGAAATCTCAGCCCCCACCCTGCCCCTCCACACACAGCTCCTCCTGCCACGCTGCTCCATGCCAGCTGCTGTCATTTCAGGCTGGGACAGAAGGGGCAGGTGTCATTGGTGTTGGTCTGTGCCCAGAACTTGATGCACTGCAAGAGAGAGAATTGGTCACAAAGGCACCGGGGGTGCATCCCAGGGGTGGCTTCTCTGCTCCTCAGCCTCCAGCAGGAGGTCACCAGGTGGAGGGAGCCTGCTCAGGGCCATCAGCTCCTCCTCAAGAGAGCCAGAGAAGGGTTTGGGCTGGAAGGGACATGCAGAGGTCGTGCAAGGGGCAGGGACAGCCTCCACTCCATCAGGCTGCCCAGAGCCCTGTGGAGCCTGCCCTTGTGGCTTCCCATCTCAGCAGCTGCTGCAGGCCCTAGAGGAGCTTTGGGTTTGCCTGTACAAGGCCTGGTGCCAGTCCCTTCTGCCCAGCACCTCCTCTGCACTGAGCCACAGTGCCCAGGCAGCTGGGTGATGGTGGCAGCTCTCCCTCAGCCCGTGTGCTAGATCCTTCCAGGCTGTCCTGCTTCCAGAAGAGGCCAGGAGCTAACCCTGGCTCAGGGGCAGGAGTGAGGGCAGCCTGATCCTGAAGCCACCAGCTAAGAGTGTGAGGAAGTGGTGCCAGGATGCAGAGCTTCACTGATCAGAGTCTTCTGGCAGGATCTCAGGACAACAGGGACTCTCCACACCTGCCCAGGGACCCCAGGAAAGAACTGGAACCATTAGGAGGCACCGAGGAGCAGGGAGGAACTCCACACACTCACCTCCTTATGCAGCACATGTGAGCAGGCCATGGGGTGGAGGTCCCCAGGCTGCACAAGCTTCTGGCACATCAGACACAGCTTACAGGCAGCTGGGGTCTGGCACAGGTGGTGAGAGAACAGAGAGGAGACAGGGGCAGGAGTCAGGCACCCAGCTCAGGTCACCTATTCCACATTCCAGCTCCTCAGTGCACCACCTGCAGCCAGGGGTCACAGCCTGCCCTGTTCCTCCTTCTCCCCACAGCCATCAGAGCCTCCCACCCCTCCCCTGCAGCTGTTCCCATTACCCCCAGCAGGAAGCAGGCAGGATCCATGCCCCCAGCCCTTCCCTCCCACCTCCCCAGCCCCAGCAGCTGCCTTAGGAGAGAGGAGCCAGTGGGAAGAGCTCCAGGGGCTCACTTTTGGGCACCCCTCCCTCTGCCCACCTTGAAGACAGAGCCTTACATGTGATGCTGTGCCAGGGAAAGCCACCTGGGCAGGGGGCAGGAACATTGGGGTGCTGATCTGCGGCAGCGGCGCCGGGAACATGGGGGCCCTGATGCGGCTGAGAGGCTGCAGTGAGGCAAAGCAGGCACATCAGGTACCCCCAGGTACCCCCAGCCCTCGGGGCAGGTAGTCCTGGCAGCTCCCCTGCCCCAGCAGCCCCCTGCCACTCGCCCACCTGAGCCCCAGCTGCTGCCCGCTCCTGCTGCTCTGCCAGCTTGGCTGCCACCAGCTGGTTCAGCTCCTCCATGGTCAGCCCTGCCATGGTCCTCCTGGCAGTCTTGATCTGCTGCAGGATGTTGGTGAGCTGGGCCCTGTATGGACAGCAGCCTGCTAAGAGCCCCCAGCCTGCAGCACCCAGCCCAGCGACCCCCAGGGATGGGACCCTGCAGCACAGTGCCAGCAGCAGCAGCAGAGAGCATCCTCTCAGCCACACAGCCCCAGCCTGGGTGGCTCCCACCCAGAGGGAGCTGCCCACCCCAAAATGCTGGGCAAAGGTTGGAGATGCCCCAGCTGGAGCAGGAGACAGCACAGGATGCGCCCCCAGGGGGGCTGCAGGACCTGCCCGTGGTGGTGCCAGGCACAGGCTGCTCATGGGTGGGCACAGGTAGAATCAGAGTTGGTTGGCTTGGAGGAGCCCTCCAAGAGCACCCAGTCCAACCTCCAACACCACCATGCCCACCAAACTGTGCCCCCGAGTGCCACGGCCACACCTCTGTTACAAGCCTCCAGGGGTGGGGACTCCACCACTTCCCTGGGCAGCCCTTCAGACACAGCTCCCAATCTTCCCCCTTCCCAGTGCCAGGGCACACCCGAGAGCCCCCAGCCCCTGCTGCTCACCTCCAGGCTCCCCAGGAGCCCGGAGTGGAGCTGCCCTGCCCCTGGCAGCAGCCACTGTGCCGCACCCGGTGCTGCCCACGCCCAGGCACTCACTTGGTGCACTGTGGGAACCGAGCCAGCAGCTTCTCCAGCAGCTTCTCCAGCTTGTCTGCCGGCTGCGGGCGCTGCAGCTCGGGAGCCACGCTGACGGCAGCCAGGCCCGGCGGCGGCGGGATGGAGGCGGCAGGGGGCATGTGTGGGCTGGGCGTGCCCAGCAGCGACGCCACCACGGGGCTGTTCCTGCCCTGGGACGCGGGCAGCGGCGGCGAAGGTTGGTTGGGCCTGGAGATGGCAGGGTTCAGGAGGGGAAAGGAGAGGGCCCGGGGGTCGGCGCTTGGCATGACCATGGGCACGGGAACGGGGCCGATGGGGAAGGGCAGCCGGGGCGTGAGGGAGGGGCTGGGCTGGAATGCCGTCAGCATGAAATCTGTCTGAGAAAGAGAAACGGGGCGGGGGGGCAGCGACAGGCTGGTTAGGATAAGCCCACCTGAAGGGGCAGCAGAGTGCCCTCCTCCCCAGGCTGGCAGCCGGGAGCCGGGCTGAAGCGTGGGCACCGGGAGAGAGCCTTCCCCTGTGCTCCAGGGAGGGCAGGTAAGCCCCGACAGAGCACAGGGAACTGCCCCACACAGCCTCCTTCAGCACACGGCTGGCACACTGCCCCCAGAGCCTGGCAGACCCCCGGCAGGGGCAGGCCCGAGTGAGGCTCACTTCTGAGGGCGGAGGTGGCAGCGTCGGGGTCGGGATCTGGGGCAGGCTGCTCAGCTTCGTTCCGTTCCTCACCATCTGAATGTGGTCGTTGAACTGATCCTGGCAGAGGGGAAAGAGAAGGGACATGCTGCTGACAGCCTCTGCCCAGGGAGGTCTGGGGCTGACTCCCCTGCCTGGGCAGAGCAGCTGCAGGCCCTGCAGTGGGCCAGGAGCCAAGGGAGGGAGCAGCAGGGCAGCTGCCTCCACTCACTCGGACGCTCTCCTTGGTGATTCGTATCCTGTTCAGCCTCATCTCCCACTCCTGCTTTGGCCTCATGGTCTCCAGCGTGGGTGGTGCAGACCTGCAAGCACAGCTGGACTTTCCCACTTGCACAGCCTGCTCTCACCAGTGGCAGTGACAGGCTCCTGGGGCAGGAACCCCATGAGAGGAGAGCAGGAGGGGCTCACAGTAGGGACAGGTCTGGAGGACAGACACAAGGACACTGCAGCCACCACCGTGCGTGGTACACACTGAGCAGGAACCAAGCACAGCCACACCTGCCCCTGCTTTGCTGCATTCCTCAGCCTCATTATCTCAAGAAGAAAGGCACAGCAAACCTCGAGCTGTCCAGACAAACCTCCAGTGCAAGCAGAGGAGCAAGAGATGGGCCTGGGGGGACACTGGGGTCCCCCTGCCCTTCCTGAGACCACAGTGACTCACTTGAGGTAGGTGAGGTGCAGCTCTGCTTCTTTCTCTGCTTCCTCCAGCTTCAGCACCAGCAGCTCCTTTCGGCTCTCCAGGGACAGGATCTGGCAAGGAGGGGCCCACATGAAGAGTGGTTCTTGGACTCCCTTGGTCCTCGCTGCCAGTCTCTAATTTCTTTGCTAAGCACCAGGCTAAGTGTGCCAGGGCACTGGTCCCAGCTGCAGCTGACTGCACTGGTACTGGTTCATCCCTTCTCTTGTGCCACAAAGGCTGAGAGTCAGGCTCAAGCTGCTCCTGATTCCACACCACACTCACTGCAGCCCAGCACCTCACAAAGCTCCCTGGCAGCTGCTCTGGAGGAAGGGAGCCACCTCCTGACCTCTGCTTTCCAGGCTCGTTCTGTCTCCTCCAGGATGTTCCTGTTGATTTCGTTGTGCTGGTTCTTCAGCTTGTCCAGCTCCATCTCCCACAGCTGCCTGCAGGCAGAAACAGAACCAGCTGGGCACTGGAATGATGTGCAACAGAGACCAGACCCAGGCCACTGATCCTGGTAGCTCTGAGGGTAACACTCCCAGAGCACCACACCAGCCACGGTCCCCACGGCTGCAGCAGTCACCACTGTCCCCAGAGGGAGCTGAGCCAGAGCCAACCACTGTGCCAAATGCTGGGCAAAACCAGAATTCCCCTTGGCAGGGAAGGGTGCCCAGGGCTGCCCCTGAGGCAGCCCACAGGACTGAGCAGCTCTGATCCTGGGCAAGTCTAGAGCTGGCCCCTTCCACCTGTGCTGTGTCAGCATCCAAGCCTGCCCCTGGAGCTTCTCTGCCCAGCTGTACAACACCCAGGCATGCCAGAGCAGAGTCACTGGGCAGAGAAATGGGTTTGTGCCAACCCCAGGCAGCTGAAATCCAGGCAGAGGTAGCAGTTACAGCTGAGTCAATCCCCTGAGCTAAACTCTGATCTCATGGGATCCTTATGTCACAAGTCCCCAGGAGCCTGCTTGTGACTGGGATCAAAGAGGATTTAAGCTGAGGCTGGGGGCAGCAGCCTGCTGGCAGAGCAGATAAACCCTTCAGAGCTTGGCACAGGTCAGCACTGGTGCAGCCTCTGTGGACTGCCCCAGCAGCAGCATCAGAGTGGTCCTGAGGCCAAAGGGCTGCAGGGGGAGCAGCAGCAGGAGGCAGAGCTGGGCAGGAGCCTTACTTCTCATCGGACTGCTCTGCAATCAGAGAGGCAATCTTGTTCTCCTTCTCCTCCTGCTCCTTCAGCAACCTGCCCGGGAGGAAGAGCACAGCTGGAGCCACCCCTGCAGAGCTGTTGGCACCCTGGCACGGCAGGGTGCCCGTGGCACAGCTCGTCCAGAGCCCACCAGCACTGGGCAGCTGCTGACAAAGCCCCACAGGGCAAAGCTTCTGCTGTCCCATGGCACTTCACAGGGGCAGTGCCACAGGAGCAGAGCACACTGCAGGCAGCTGTGCTGCCCCCACAGCACACACTTTGTGCCACCCACTCGTGGGACACAGGGACTGAGCACTGTGGGGGGGTCTGAAGCTGTCCTCTCCTGCTCAAGCAGGAACAGCTAGGGGTGAGCAGCACCTCCTCCCCCAGACCAGGATTTCCTCTGCCATACTCTTACCTCCTGCCTTTCTCACACAGCTTCTCAATCTCTGCTTTCAGATCCTGCTCCTTCTGCAGGAACTCCTTCTTCTCCTTCTCCATCTTCTTCTTGGTCTCCTCCCGCTTGATGGTAACGTCCTGAATTGCTTTCAGGATCTCCTAGAGGGAAGGGAGCAGAATTCCCAAGAGTTCCCCAGAATTCCCAATTCTAAATCCCTTATTATTTGAGATTAATTGGAGGCAGATGCCAGGATCACACAGGCCAGCAGAACCCTTCTGTGCAGCAGGTCTTGCTGAGATACAAAGTGGTGGTTGTGAGGAAACCCAGCAGCCAGGGCACCTACCCCAGAGGCTCTGCTGCCTCTGCAGAGTCCTGCCCTGCTCTAGATGTAGCCAACAGGCACTGATGGTTCCTTTTGCCTTAACTGAGCTACCACAGGCCCAGCTGTGATCCACTGAACTTTGTGACCCCTCAGCAAGAGCCATGGAGATCCAAGCCACCACAGGGAGCAGACTCTCCTGGCTTCACACCAGTTCCCATCAGGGAAACAAGCTGGGTTTGCTGGAGACACTGTGAGATCCCCATCCTACAGGGGACATGGAGGATGCTGTGCCAGCAGCTAGCTCTGGGCCACCCAGCAGCTGGCTTTGGGCAGGGCCCAATCCTTAGTGCTGTGAAACTGCCACACAGGTCTGTGCCACGCAGGGTCACTGCCACTTCTCATGGCAGAGAGCTGCCCAGCCATGAGAGCAGCAGCTGGGCAGAGAAAGGACAGAACCAAGTACCTGGTGGTTCTTCATCTCCTCCTCCCTCCGCTGCTGGAGCTGCTTAAGCTGCACCTGCAGCTGGTTCTCCACTTGCCTCTGCTTGTCCAGCACCTCCTGGTACCTCTCCTTCAGCAAAGCCCTCTCAGACATCATTTTGTCCTGCAGGGGAGAGCAGAACTTCAGAGAGAGCTCATAGCAAAGAGGGCACAGGCAGGGGCAGGGAAGCTCAAGAGGAGCCGCTGCCAGGAGCTGCAGTTCTAAGGCCTGCACCTTCCCAGCTCTGACCCTGTAGGTCGGAAGAGGCAAAGGGAGGCACTGGCATGGGCACCAGTGGAAGCAACCCACAGCAGTGCCAGCAGCAGGGCCTGGACCCTGTCGGTGGGCTCTGGTACCCACCAGGTTCTTCTCAATGTCCTGATCTGTGCTCATGTCCACATCAGCTGTCTTGAAGTCTGTCTGCAGAGGGAGGCAATCGCTGTCAGACCCTCCCCAAGCCTGGCCAGACCTCATCCAGCACCCCCAGTCCTGCAGCCCCACCTGACCCACCCCAGCCAGCAGGCAGAGGCTGCATCACCTGCCCTAGGCTCAGCCTGGCCACCCAGCACCAACCTTACCCCATCCCTTTGCATGAAGGTCTGCCAAAGCAGGAGGTGTGCACCCAGCAGCTGCTGCAAGGCAGCAGGCAGGGACATGCTTTGCTACCCACCCTCAAGTGCTCACTGCAGCCCTGCTGCTGCAGCCCATGCCCACACCTGAACCCCTGAGAGTGGATCCAGGGGAGGCCACAAACATGGCCAAGGGACAGACATGCTGACAGGGTTGGGGTTGTCCAGCCTGGAGAAGAAATGGCTCCAGGGAGACGTTAGAGCAGTCTTCCAGTACTTAAAGGGAGTCTACAAGAAAGACGGGGACAGACTTTCGATCACGGAGGTTAGTGACAGGACAAGTGGCAATGGCTTTTAACTGGAAGAGCAGAGATTTGGGTTTGACACTAGGAGGAAACTGCTCCCCACGAGAGTGGGGAGACATTGGGACAGGCTGTCCAGAGCAGCTGTGGATGTCCCTTTCACGGAGGTGTTCACGGCCAGGCTGCACCACGTTTGGAGCCACCTGCTGTAGTGGGAGGTGTCCCTGCCCACGGCAAGGCAGCTGGAACTGAAGCTTCAGAGTCGCTTCCAACCCAAACCCTTCTCTGGTGCCCAGGGGTCCCGCAGCCTCCTCCCGGGGTCGCGCTCCCGAGCTCCTGCACGAGCTCCCAGCGCTCACCCACCTGCACCGCGATGTTCTGCGAGGGCTTGGGGGGAGCCGCCTCCGGGTCGGGCTCCTCCGCCTCGCCACCGCTCGTTCCCGCGGCCTCCACGCCGCCGGGCCCGGGCTCCCCCAGCGCCGG
>VWYK01003041.1:104711-122824 GCA_013399775.1 Semnornis frantzii
CCCCCCCGAGTATTGGGCTGCTGTCAGAGTCATTTGGATCACCCAGTGCCAAGCCCATGGGCACCTCTCACTAGCCTCATCCAGCCTGGTTTTGAACACCTCCCTGGGCACCCTGTGCCAGTGTCTCCCCACCCCCACTGTCAAGAATTTCTTCCCACTCTCAATCTGCCCTCCTCCAGCTGTTTGCACATCTGGATGTCAGCAGAGCCATCCTCCAGCAGCCATTCAGGAGTGTTCTCAGGAGCCCAAAGCCCATTCCTGCATCCCCAGCCTTGGGAGGGGCTGTCAGGTGTGCAACCCCTCTCTGTCCTCCATCTCATGGCAGCCAACAAAACTCCCTTCTGGGTCCTTCTCCCTGCAAGGATTTCCAAAGCTGCCTGCTGCAGAGGTAGCTTTTCACCTGAGCTGCTTGGGGAGTGTGGGATAAAGTCAAGCCAAGACTCTTCCTCTCTGCTGCCTCTGCTCCAGATGGAGGAGGAGGAGGGGGAGGCAAGGACAGCAGCCACCTCTGAGGGTCTGTGGCAGGGCTGTGGGGATGTGCAGCTGAGGGGAAACCTGAGCTTAGTCAGAAGCAAAGCCTGGTGCTGCTCAGGCAGGCTGAGGCTCCCCTCACACAGGAGGAAGACAAGTGGGGGCTGGCTGGAGGTATTTTCCCACTCCGTGGGCGCTCCTGAGTCATTTGGTAGACACTGGGAGCCTTCATCTCCACTTTCTGTGGCTTGTCTGGCTGCTGCTGGTCCCACTTTGGGACCACAGGCAGAGCTGGGTTGGTGCTTTGGCCCTGCCACGAGACAGATGTGAGCTGGGTCCTGCAGTGAGCCCCTAGGGCAGAGTGGGCATCGAGGGGTGGCAGAGTGGGGTCCGAGGCTGCTCCACCTTTGAGAACAAGGCCAGGCTGGAGGAGGCCTCAAGCAGGCTGGGCTGCGGGGAGGGGTCCCTGCCCATGCCAGGGGCTTGGAGCTGGGTGGGCTTCAAAGGTCCCTTCCAACCCATTCTGTGAATCTGTGCAGGGTGAGATGCAGCCTCTGAAGGTGATCCCCTTGGAAGTTCCTTCCCACAGGTTCTCAGAGGCCTGAGGCTGCTGCCTGCTGCCCTGTGCTGCTGAGTCCCCTTCAGTGCATCTGCTCTGGGGGCACTCTGCCCTGGGTCTGGTGCTGGCAAGAAGCAGCTGTGCAGAGGTGCTGGCAGAGCCTTTGAGCAGCACCAGGACAACCGAGAGCTGTCCTTGGGGGAGCTGCAGCTGAGAGTTGTGGAGCTGCTGGAGGACATTGGGAACTCGTTGGCCTTTGTGTGCTGCTTGGCTGCTCCCAGGACGTGAGGTCAGTGGAAGCAGAAGGACTTTACTGCTATGTTTGTGTCTCCAGCAGGGCTGGGAAGCAGCTGGGAGCATTCCTCTTAGCCATGTGGAGGGGCAGGGCAGGCCTCAGAGCCCTGTTTGGCTGGAGGAGTGCAGGACCTTGGCCCCCTCGGAGCAGGGCTGCACATCCAGGCTGGCCAAGCCCAGAGGTGGGAACTGCTGCTCTTGCTGGGCAGAGCAGTGGGAGCTGCTGTCAGGGCATGCATGGCAGCAGGGCCTGGGCTGGCAGGGTGCCCTGAGACAGTGCAGGCCAGGCCTGTGCACTGCTGTCCTGGAGCAGCCTTTGGGCTGCTGATCAAACCTCTTGGACTTCTGCAGGGCTGAGCTGGGCTTAGGGGGCAGGATGAGCTCTTGGGAGCAGCAGCTCTTGCATGCCCTGGGAGGGTGGGAGTGGAGCACTTGAACCAGCCTGGGAGAGACGAGGCAGGAGGGGCCCTGGGTAGCAGAGGTGTACCTGAGGCTGGCTGCAAGAAGGCTGCTGGCAGTCAGCAGGCAAGGGCAGCACTTGGCCAGATCTGTTCCTGCTCTGCTGGGGGGTCCTGGTTGCTGCACTGGCAAGCAGCGAGGTGCAGAGCATCAGTAGCTTGCACTGCAGCAGGAAATTAGTGGGAAAACGAAATGTGTCAGAGCCTTCACCATGGCAACAGAGCCCAGCTCGCAGCACGGAGAGACAAAAGCAGGTCAGGCTTCTGCGGGCTGAGGTGCAGCCTTCTGCAGGCTGTGCCTGTGCCATGGAGCCAGCCCCGGGCTGGCTGTGCAGGGCTGCTCCGGGTGAGCAGCTGCAGGGTTTGCTGCTGAGGTCTGGCAGGGAGTCCTGCCCCTCTGCTTCGTGCTTTAGCCAGGGGTCTGAGCCGCTTGCTGCAGAGGCTGGGGGCGTGGAGGGCCTGGGAGCAGTCTCTGGGATGTTTACCCTTCCTTGAGAGCCCTTTGTAAATAGCAGGGAGCTGCTGCGGGGCTGCCTCGCAGGACACTGCCCTCCTGCATTGCTTCATGCTTGGCCTCTGCCTCTCGCCTTTGTAAACAGTCCCTGGGGACTCCAGCGGCAGCCGCGTCCCGGCAGGGCTCTGCTCGCCAGCGTCTCTCTGCCTGGGCAGCAGGGCAAGAGCTGAGCAGCGCTGGCATCGGAGACACACGGAGGAGCTGCCCTGCTCTGGCCCCCTGGCAGCGCCTTCCCCCGGTGAGGTTTGGCCGTCCCTGGCCGGGCCCCAGGTGGCAGTGGGATCGGTGGCAGCGGCGCTGCTGCCGCCCAGGGCTTCCCTGCGCAGCGGGCAGGGTGTGGAGGGGTAGAGGGTTTAGAGTTACAGGCACTGCTCTGGCTGCAGGACCTCGAAATGGATACAGCAATTACCCAGGGCTCGTCACGGGTTGTGGCTCTCATGTGCTTGGTGACAGAAGTGGAAGTGGCTGGGGGAGTGCCACCAGGCTGGCATGAGCCCTGGCGAGGCTGAGCAGAGGATCTGTGCTGGGCTCTTGGTTCTGCAGAGCACAGAGAGCAAAGGGAACAGGACTCTGGAGTGCTGGAGAGCAGCAGTGCTGCATGCAGTTGGCTCTTCCCTGTTGCCTTCTCCTTGAATCACAGAAGGGTGGGAAGTGACCTCCAGAGATCATCCAGCCAAAGCCCCCTGCCAGGGCAGGGCACACAAACATCCAGAGCAGGAGACTCCACTACCAGTCTGAGCAGCCTGCTCCAGGGCTCAGCACCCTCACAGGAGGGTTCCTCCTGGTGCAGGCTGTGTGCTGGGGACAGGAGCTGCAGCTCAAGCAGAGTCTCTTTCCTTCCAGCACTGCCCCCCAGCAGCCTGCTCTGCATCCTCTGCTGTGCCCCCTGCATTAGAGCAGATGTAGCTGCTTGGCTGTGCCCCCCAGGCCTTGCCCAAGCATCCCTCCCAGTCCTTCTGATGACCAAATCTGGATGTTCTCCATTGCAGCTCCTTCAGCAGCAGCTTGGGCCACACTCTGGTGCCAAGTCCAGTGGTGACCTGCAGCAGTGCCCAGGCCTGGGCAGCTCGGCCCTCAGCAGGGAGCTGCAGCTTCCTGGTGGATTTGCATGGCAAGCCCTCAGTCAGCAGCTGGGGGGGTGGGAGGCTGCCCTGGCTTGTTGGGCTGAGTCATTCAGAGACTCCCTCAGCCAACCTGCCTGTCCCAACAAGAGCTCTGCAGAGGCACCAGGGCAGGCTGCTCTGCAGCAGCAAACTGCTGCTCTTGTGCCACATGGAGGTCTCCAAGTGCAAAACCTGGACTGCAGCAAAGCCTTTGGCACCCTCTGCCACAGCAGGCTCCTGGCACAGCTGGCAGCTTCTGGCTTGGACAGACTCACTCTGAGATGGGTCAAGAACTGGCTGGAGGGCTGGACCCAGGGAGTGGTGGTGAATGGTGCCACATCCAGCTGGCAGCTGGCAGCAGTGGTGTGCACCAGGGATCAGTGCTGGGCACAGTCCTGTTCAGTATCTTTATTGATGCTCTGGAGCAGGGGATTGAGTCCAACATCAGTGAGCTTGCAGATGACACCAAGTCAGGAGCAGGAGTGGAGCTGCTGGAGGGCAGGAGGGCACTGCAGAGAGCCCTGGGCAGGCTGCATGGGTGGGCAGAGGCCAAGGGGATGAGATTGAACAAGGCTAGGGGCAGGGTTCTGCACTTTGGCCACAACAACCCCAAGCAGTGCTACAGGCTGGGGACAGAGTGGCTGAGAGCAGCCAGGCAGAGAGGGACCTGGGGGTGCTGGGAGAGAGGAGTTGAAGATGAGGCAGCAGAGTGCCCAGGTGGGCAGCAGAGCCAATGCCATCCTGGCCTGGCTCAGGAGCAGTGTGGGCAGCAGGAACAGGGAGGTTCTTGTGCCCCTGTGCTCAGCACTGCTCAGGCCACACCTTGAGTGCTGTGTCCAGTTCTGGGCTCCTCCATTCAAGAGAGATGTTGAGGTGCTGGAAGGTGCCCAGAGAAGGGCAGCAAGGCTGGGGAGGGGGCACAGCCCTGTGAGGAGAGGCTGAGGGAGCTGGGGGTGTGCAGCCTGCAGGAGAGGAGGCTCAGGGCAGAGCTCATTGCTCTCTGCAGCTACCTGCAGGGAGGTTGTGGCCAGCTGGGGTTGGGCTCTGCTGCCAGGCACCCAGGGAAAGAGGACACAGCCTCAAGCTGTGCCAGGGGAGGTCTGGGCTGGGTGTTAGGAGGAAGTTCTTGGCAGAGTGATTGGCATTGGAATGGGCTGCCCAGGGAGGTGGTGGAGTGCCCATGCCTGGAGGTGTTGAAGCAAAGCCTGGATGGGGCACTCAGTGCCAGGGTCTGGGTGATTGGCATGGACTGGGTGCTAGGTTGGGCTGGGTGAGCTTGGAGCTCTCTTCCAACCTGCTTGGTCATGTGAAAACCTTCCAGGGCAGTCCATGGGCCAGGGCTGCCCTCCTTGGCACCCTCCTTGGCACTCTCCCAGTTCAGATAAACTTGGAGGGCAAAGCCACTTGTGCTGAACAGATGCAAGTCCTCACAGGGTGCCAGGGCAGAGGCAGCTCTGCAGGGGGCATCCTGTGGTACCTTCTCGTGGGTGGAGGCCTCAGCTGTGCCCCTGAGCTGCTGGTGGGATGCTCCCAGCCCCTGGGATGCCCCCAGACTGGCAACATCAGCTCCCAGTTCAGATGGTGCCTCAGGTGGCTCTGCAGGGCTCTTCTGTTCTGTGTGCCAAGGTCTCTGCTCTGCCCTCTGTGCAGGGGCCAGGAGAGGCTCTGTGAGCCTCGGGGGTGTTGCAAGGAGCAGGCTTTGTCCTGAGCTTGTCTCCAGCTTAGAGTTTACAGACTCAAGGCTTGAGTAAGAGCAGTCTCTGATGTGTGACTTTGAGTCATCTGCTCCGTGGTTGGGGGCAGCTGGCAGCAGTGTCCAGGCCCTTTGACACACCTGGCTGTGCCCGTGCCCAGGCAGGGCACTTGCTCATCTGCCCGGGGCTGCAGGCTGCCAATGCTCCTTGTGGCACAGGGAGTCCTTGGAGCCAGGCCTCTGCTGTGGGATGCCTCCTGCCATGGGCTTCCCCTGGCATCTCATATGGCCTTCTAGCCCAGAATGCCCTCCTGAGCTGCAGAGGAGCTGGGTGGTGCCCACTGCCTCCTGCTTCTGCTGCTGCTTGTGCTGAGCCCAAAGGAGCTGCACTCCTTGGCGGTGCCCCTGCCCTGTCCTGGCGGTGCCCCTGCCCTGTCCTGGCGGTGCCCCTGCCCTGTCCTGGCGGTGCCCCTGCCCTGTCCTGGCGGTGCCCCTGCCCTACCCTGGCGGTGCCCCTGCCCTGGCATGGTGGTGCTGTTCTTCCTCTGTCCTTGGCCCCCAGGTGCTGTCAGGGTGCCCACCCTGGCAGACACAGCACCAGGGCAGGTGCAGCCTGAGCGTGGAGCTGCTGCACCTTGTTGAGCCTGCCTGGAGCTGTGCCCAGGGCAGGAGGGCTTCAGGCACTGGCTGGCTGCAGGCAGGGCTGTCCTGGGGGTGCTGCTGGGGGCTGGCACTTGCTGAGCCAGACCTGCCTGGGCTCCAGCTTGTCCACGTTGCTCCTACTGCCAGGCACCACCGCAAAGGGCCTGGCACCTTTACCCTGGCACCCAGCCCTCAGGCATGGCTCAGGTCCCCTCTCAGCCTTCTCCTCTCCAGTCTAAGCAGCCCCAGGGCTCTCAGCCTTCGTTCACAGCACAGATGTCAGTCCCTTCATCATCCTCATGGCTCTGCTGACTCCCCAGCAGGTCTCTGTCTCAGCCGAGCTGTGGAGCCCAGAACTGGACACAGCATTCCCGCTGTGGGCTCGGCAGGGCTGATCCCTGAGCCTCCTCTGGCCGTGCCCTGTCACTGCTCTGCTGCTGGCTTGCAGGAGCTGCAGTGGAAGCAGCTGCCTGCTTGTCCTCTGAGAAGGCCCTGGCACGAGTGCCAGGCAGGCTGAGTGGTGCCTTGGGCAAACAGCTGGAGATCAGCAGGAGCAGATCTGTGGCTGCTGCCCGAGAGTGCTGGGGGAATGTTTAGCACCTAGGTGACACTTCTGATCTCTGAGGCACTCCATAAGCATGGCTGGGCCCATGCTGCAGCTCTTGGTTGGCATCTTGTGCCTGCCCTGGAGGGCAGAGCTGGTGGTGGCACTGCATGGCACCAGGCTGCAGCTCCACTGTCAGGCTGGGCTTAGGGAGGGTACCATGGGAGCCCCCAGGTCCTCTGTGACATGAGGCACCTGAGCTGCCTGCACTTGGCTGCTGCCTGGCATGGGCTTCCCTGCCCTCCCTCACAGGATGCTGGCACCGTGGCCAGGAGGGCATTTTCCTGTCCCTGGGCACTCTTGCCCTCCACTCCTTGGCTTGTTCTCTGCCTTGGCTCTGGGGCCTTGCCAGCTGCAGCGCTGGTGCTTGTGCCATGCAGGAGGGTCACAAGCAGTTGGAGTGCTGAAGGGAGAAGGAGCTAAGGTGAGCAAATCCTCCTGCCCTGCTGGGAGCATGGCAGGCTCCTGTCTGTGGGCCAAGGCCTCTCTCTCTTCCCTTAGTTTGAGCAGACCACAGAGGGTTCAGTGGCATCAGCCCTGTGTGAGCTTGCAAGAAGGGCTCTACTTTGGTGCCTTCTGGGGACCAGCTTGCCTTGGGAGGTGCTTGAGGCCCTGTTCTTGGGCACCCAAGCTCAGCCTTGCTGTGTGCCTGTGCAGCCTGCTGCAGCTGGAGCTGTCCCTGCGGCCTGCAGGGCCAAGGTGCCCTCGGAGGGTCCCTTCCAACCCGGTGCAGTCTGTGAGTAGTGCAGCACAAAGCAGCTGAGAGGAAGAGTGTGAGTAGAGGCCACAGCAGTGGAGGTGAGCGAGGAGCTGTGGAAGCAGCTGGACCTTTGGGGTTCCTGAGGTGTGTGAGGGTGAGGAGGAGGACAGCTCAGCCCCGGGGGCTGTGGCCAGCTGGAGCTGTGGCTCTGCAGCTGTGCCCTCACGGCTGGGGCAGGAGCCTGGAGCAGCACAGAGGGCTGCAGGCTCTGGTGATGCTGGTGTGAGTAGAAGGGGGTGGAAGGTGCCAGCAGGTGCCAGCAGGTTGGTTTGCAGGAGGTGGGTGGCTGCCAGCTTTGGAGTGGCTCAGTGGGGAAGGTGCCTGCTGTGAGGGAGCTGCTCGGCTGGCGAGGACTCAGCTCAGCCCTGCCTGCCTCCAGCAGGGATGCTTTCTGGGGCCTCCAGAGGCAGACTCAGACAGCTTGGCCTCCTTCCCCAGCCTCCTGCTCCCACGGCAGCAGCAGAGCTGTGCTGCTGAGAGTGCTTCTGGAGCATCTTCCTCTGGGCTCGTGTCGCTCCTGGGCTGCACCCAGGCCACCTGGCATGGGCGAGCACTGGCACCCTGCAGGTGAGTGAAAGGCAGGAGGAGGTCACATTTGTTGCCAGGCAGAGATGAGGCCTCTCCTCCAGCCTTGGGGCAGCCCCATCTCTGGGCTCTGAGAGTGCCCAGCTCACCAAGCTGCAGGCTGCTGGGGGGTGCTCCACCTCTCCTCTTGAATCTGGAGGTGTGCAGGAAGGCAGAGGCAGATTTGTATCTTCAAAGGCTGGGAGCAAGAGGCAACATGATGGTGCTCCCTGGGTGGGGATGGGCACCAGCCCCATCTGTGCTGTTGATGTCTTTGGTGCTGAGAAGTGCTGGGGAAGCACATCCAGAGCCACAGGCAGCAAGGCTGAGGCTGTGCTGGGCTGCCTGACTCTGCTCCTCTGCCTGTGTGGCTGCCTGCTCCTCACTGCTCCCTCTGCAGAGGACCAGAGGCTGCTGACAGCTGGCTGCAGGCTGCTGAGCTGCTGTGGCTCAGTGCTTTCACACATCTGCACTGCAAGTGTTAAGCCACCATGGGAGCCCTACCCAGGGAAGTGTCTGAGCCTTTGGCCTCCCTCCTCAGCCCAAGGTGTGAAGATGATGCAGTGTTAGACAGCTTCTGGCAGAAGCTGAGATGGTTATCAGGAGCTCTGAGCTGACAGGAGCCCAGTTTGGTTTAGGCAGCATCATTAAAACCCTTCCTTTGGCTCCAAACTTACACTTGAGTATCTCAATTGCTTGGGGAGAGTAGGCAAGGTAGGAGGAGTGGTGTGCAGCGAAGCTGAGAGCAGGAGGAGGTTGTGAGAGCCTTGGGGTGGAGTGGGACAGCCCTGACTCAGGAAGCTGAGCAGGAGAGGCAGAGTTGGGAGGGCAGAACAGCTCCAGACGATGGCTGAGGGGAGCAGGCCTGGCAGTGGAGCTGGGAGCTGCCCACAGCTAACTGCTGCCTGCTATCAGGAGCAGCAGCTCCCGGCGCACTGCTGCGCAGGACAAGCCCAGTCCTGCCAGCTGCTGCTTAGATAAAAGCAGCCTGCAGACACCTCTGCTGCTGGGGAACCTCAGGGGCCTCTGCTCAAGCAGCTGAGGTGGGGGCTGTGCCAGGCTGCCCTGCTGGGCAGCAAAGGGCCATATAGGAGAATGCTGGAGAGTGTCCAAGGGAGACTGTGAGGGTGCTGAAGGGGCTGGAAGAGCTGTGTGAGGAGGGCAGGCTGAGAGCCCTGGGGCTGGTCAGCCTGGAGAGGAGAACTTGTGATGGTTGTAAATGTCTGAGGGCTGGGGGCAAGAAGAAGGTGCCAGGCTCTTTGCAATGGTGCCCTGGGATAGGACAAGGAACAAGGGCAACAAGCTGGAGCCCAGGAGGTTCCAACTCAACATGAGGAGAAAATTCTTTGGTGTGAGGGTGCTGGAGGCCTGGGGCAGGCTGCCCAGGGAGGCTGTGGAGTCTCCTGCTCTGGAGGCTTTCAAGGCCTGGGTGATCCTGCTTTGGCAGGGGCCTTGGGGTGGATCTCCAGAGGTCCCTTTCCACCCCTGCCACTCTGTGATCCACACAGGTCTGTGGTCAGTGAGTGCTGCTCTGGCTCCCTACCAGGGGTGGGCTTGTCCTGCACAGAGCCCCTGGGCCCTGGCTGCTGGCACCTTGCTTCTCACAGCAAGACCTCTTCTGGAGGAGAAGCTGCTCCTTGGCAGGTGTCCTGCAGCTGGGCACTGGCTGGCGATGCCCTCTTTGGCAAGGCCACCTGCAGGCTGTTGGCCAGGGAGGTTGTTTTGGTTAGAGGCATCCTCTTCATCTGTGCAGGGCCAGGGTTTGCCTAGCAGGCAGCAGGCACCCAGTGAGGAGGGCTCTGAGCTTTATATATCCAAAGGCTTCTCAGAGCAGCTTCTGTGCCTGAGCTGGAGGCTAATGACAGCAATATGGCTGCTGGCATTCCATAAGGACCCAGGATATCTTTGGATCCTTCCATCTGCTCTCTGCTGCTTGGCTTCTCAGCACAACCAAGTGCAGCTGAGGAGGGGTCTGGGGCATGTGCGTGGCACAGGAGGGCTGCCAGTGTTACCTGCTGGGGGGTGAGCCCACTGCCTGCCACCCAGGCTGCCCCCAGGCCAGAAGAGAAGGCTCCAGGGGGACCTCAGAGCTGCCTGCCAATAGCTGAAGGGATGCTGCAGGAAGGCTGCAGAGAGACTTTTGCTGAAGGTATCTGAGCCAGGCCAAGGGGGAATGGTTTGGAGCTGAGGCAGAGCAGGGTTGGACTGGAGCTGAGGGAGAAGTTCAGCAGAGGGTGGTGAGACTGGCACAGGCTGCCCAGGGAGGCTGTGCCTGCCTCCTGCCTGGAGCTGTTCAAGGCCAGGCCTGGAGCAGCTGAGTCCAGCTGAGAGCTGTCCCTGCCCGTGGCAGGGGCTGGAGCAGAGGAGCTCTGAAGTCCCTTCCAGCCTGAGCCGTTCCGTGGCTCGGAGCTGTCCTGCTCCAAAGCTTTGGGATGCTTCAGGGCTTGCTTCGGGCTTCCTCTGCCTCTCCCCTGGCGGTTCTGTGGTGCAGCTGCTGAGGTGCTGGCTCCCCACAGCTCTGCAGTGTGCAGTGCTCTGCAGTGCAGGGCAGTGCTGCTCTCACCTCTGCTGGCTGTGCAGCTCCCCCGGGATCGCCACAGCCCTTCCCTGGCTCCACACCCCCAGCAAGTGACTCCCGTGGGGAGCACAACTGCCGCCAGCAGAAACACCTCTGCAGACCCCGGAGCCATGCCCGGGTGCCCTGGGGAGGGCTCTGCCTGTGTCTCCCGCAGCTGAGGGCTGTGCCCAAGCAGACTCTGCCGCTGCCCTTTCTCTCCCCCTGCCCTGCACTGCTTCCCTCACATTCCAGGGCAGTGACGTCGCAGAGCTTTTTCTTTCTTGTCCCCAGGGGGACCAGGCAGAGCTGTTTACCCTCTGCTGGCCAGAGCCAGGCCAAACTTCCCAGGCACCGGGAGAGGGGGGAGGAGAGGAGATGATGCCCAGAGAGGCTGCTCAGAGGGGCTTGATCCTCACCCTGTGAGGTGCTGTGCTCCCACGGCTCTGTTGTCAGCTCTCTGTTGGGCTTCCCATGGGCTCTGGGCTGCCCTCAGCCATGGCACTGCCCCCGGGCCAGTCTGCAGAGCAGGCTGCCTGGTGAAGGATTGCAGTCTGGCAGCCTGCGAGTGCTCCGTGCCCATGGCCGCGGGGAGCGTGCCAGGCTCTGGTGGGTGCTGTGCAGGCTGAGGGCACAGCTCCTGTTCTGCTCCTCTCAGGACACCAAACGCTGCCTGTCCTGCCTCCTGGCACTGCCATGAGCCACTCTGGCAGCAGCTTTGGCTGCACCACTGCTGAGAACTGAGCTGCAGTGCATGCACCTGTGTTAGTGTGTGGAGCTGCCTGCCTCAGCTCCTCTCTCTGTGATTTTGCCTTTCAGGCTGCTCAGCTGCTGCAGTGGTGGCTGTGTCCCTGCAGGCTTCTCCAAAGCCTTGGGCAAAATGCCTGTGTTGAAGGAGGCTTCCCTGGGCAGATGGTGGCCCCTGCTGTGGCTGCAGGAGCAGCTCCTCCTGCCCCAGCTCTGTGTGTTGGCCGTGGAGAGCAGGTCCTGGTCTGGCCATCCCCACTGTGTGCCCTGAAAGCAGCCTGTGGGCATTCAGCCTCTTCCCTTCCTTCCCAGGGCTGACATCTTCCTGCATCGTGCTGCTGGGATCGGGCTGAAAGCAGCCCAGGGTCTGTTGCAGCTCTGCCTCCAGCTGGGCTGGGCAGGGGCTCGATGCGTGGGTTTAAATCCACTCGGAGGTGCTGAGAGGGAAAGAGGTGACCTGTTCCACGTGGAAGTGACTTTGTTGGGATTTGTGGAGGCAGAGGGCAGAGGGGGAGGATGCCTACAGAGGGAGGTGTAGCCTGCTGTCTGGCAGGCTTCTTCCCCAGCCTGGGTGTTTCTGGGGCTGTTGTCTTGCTTCCCAAGGAGAGAGATTGCAGCTGAAATGCAAACTCTGAGCCTTATCTGGTGCCTGGCATCGAGGGCAGTGCTGCTGGCTGGTGTGAGGGAAATAAACTGCTCTGGCCCTGCAGTTCAGGAGAGAAAACAACCCCCAGCCTTGTGAGACATAGCCCTCAGCACTCTGCTGCTGGAGTTTAACTTAATAGAAGTCTCATTTATCTCCTCCTGGTTATACACGTCCCTGGAGAGCAAGGTCATCAGCAGGGAGAGCAGTGAATGAATCAGGGAGCCAGGAAATGTGATCTGCCACTGCTGCAGGCTCGCAGCCTGCCGCTGTCAGGGGAGCCTCCATTGACGTCAGTGGCCTTACATAAGGGACTGTAATGTGATGGCTCCTGAGGTTGTGTGGGGCTGCTGAGGCTGCTGGGCCACTGCCCCTGGATGTGCTCAGCACTGCCGTGTGGCCCTGCAGCCCCCTGGCAGGGGCTGAGTGCTGGGAGCCTCTGTGCAGCCCCCCAGCAGGGGCTGAGTGCTGGGAGCCTCTCTGCAGCCCCTCTGCAGGGGCTGAGTGCTGGGAGCCTCTGTGCAGCCCCTCTGCAGGGGCTGAGTGCTGGGAGCCTCTCTGCAGCCCCCTGGCAGGGGCTGTGTGCTGGGAGCCTCTCTGCAGCCCCTCTGCAGGGGCTGAGTGCTGGGAGCCTCTGTGCAGCCCCCTGGCAGGGGCTGTGTGCTGGGAGCCTCTCTGCAACCCAGAAGGCTGGCACCTGGATTGCAGCTGCTGCTCTGCCCAGGTGCTGTCGGTGGTCTCTGGTTGGTCGCAGGGCTGCTGGCACCGCTGGCACAGCTGGCACCCAGTGCCTTTGGGTGGCCTGAGCTGCCCAGCAGTGCCTGTCTGGGGCTGTGCAGGGGCTGCAGGCAGCAAGGCAGCTCTGACTGTCCCGGGGTGCTGCTGCTCCTGGCATCTCCCTGGTGGTCTTGTGATGCTCCCAGTTTAGAAGGGCAGCAGCTTCCCTTCCTGGCTGTCACTCGAGAGCTGGACACTGTCAGCTCCCCCCCAGCTGCCTGGCACACAGCAGGAGCTGCAGGGCCAGGCAGTGGGAAACCAAAGCTGCTGGGGAGGGTGGAGGAGGCTCTGGAGTGCAGGAGCTGTTCTGCTTGGTGCTTGGAGCTTAGCCAGGGCTGGGTTCTGCTGCTGGGAGAGGTCGTCCTAGTCTGGTGTTCAGACTGAGGCAGGAGAGGCTGGAGGCTCCCCGGGGAAGGAGAGGTGAGGGTAGGTGGGGGTGAGCCAGCAGGGTGCCCTCTCAGCCCAGAGGGCCACCTGGGTCCTAGGGTGCATCAAGCACAGTACTGAGAGCTGATGCAGCAGGGCTTGGCCCCACCTCCTGTGTGTGCAGCTTTGGATTCAGCCTGAGGACATCAGTGAGGGTGATCAGGATGGTGGAAGGCCTCAGAGGCAAGACCCAGGAGTGGCTGAGGCCACTTGGCTCATTCAGCTGGGAGCAGAGAAGGCTGAGGGGTGACCTCATGGCAGTCTGCACCTTCCTGGCAGTGGGCAGTGGACCAGGAGGTGCTGATCTCCTCTGTGGTGCCCTGGATAGGATGTGAGCCAGTGCAGTGAGGCTGCAGCAGGAGGCTCAGGCTGGGCATTAGAAGAAGGTTCCTCACTGAGAGTGAGCAGGGAGCTGGACCTGCAGATCCTCACAGCTGCCTTGCAACTTGAGCTACCCTGGTGAAGTGTGGAAGCTTTTGGTCCTCCTGCCCTCAGAGTGCCCCTGTGGGCATGTGCTCAGCATGGAGCTGCCCTCCTGCAGGCTGCACTGCTGGCCTGCATCCCAGGCTGGTGTGGGCTCTGGAGGGACATCATGAGAGGGACAAAGAGGCTGAGCTCTGGTGGGTTACCTTTGCCCACACCAGGGGTGGTGGTGCTGGCTCCCTGTGCCACAGGTGGTACCTCTGTGGGGCCACTCTCAGTTCAGAGCTGTTCCAAGGAGGAGAAGTCTGGAGAGAGCAGGCAGAGCCTGGCTGCAGATGTGCATCTTGGAACAATTTGCTGCTGGTTGTGCTTAGAGCTGCCAGAGCCACTGTTGAGTCCCACATCTGGAGCAGGGGTTCAGGAGGTCATTCAAACAGCTGCAGTGCCCCTTCCAATCCTTCAGCCTCCCAGCTGAGGAGCCAGGGTTGTTCTGGCTCCAGCCTGCCCACCTTGGCTGTGTTCTGCCAAGCCTGCAGAGCAGCATCTCTGCTCCCCTTCCCCATGGCAAGAGTTTCTTCCCCAGTCTCAATCTGCCCTCTTCTGACTTCAATCCATTCCCTCTCCTGTCACTCCCAGCCCTTGTCAGAAGTCCCTCCCCAGCTCTCATGGAGCTGCTTCAGGTACTGAGAGGCTGCTCTAAGGTCTCCCTGGAGCCTCCTCCAGCTCTCTCAGCCTGTCCCCACAGCAAAGGTTCTCCTGCCCTCTGATCATCTTCGTGGCCTCCTCTGGAGCTGCTCCAGCAGCTCCAGGTCCTTCCTGTGCTGGGGGCAGTGGAAGTGGACACAGTGCTGCAGGTGGAGCAGAGCAGGGGGGCAGAGTCACTGTTTGCTGTGAGAAAGAGGAGATGCAGTGAAATGGGAACCCCCCAGGGCAGGAGCAGTGTTTCCTCCCCAAAGCCCCCCCAGCAGGTTCTGGAGCCTCCTCCTCAGCCCTGCTGCTGCTCAGCTCAGTGCCTGCAGCTCTCATGCCTCAGAGAAGCCTCAGATCCCCCCCAGGGCAGGCAGGCCAAGCTGTGTGCTGCAGACCTAAGGCCCTCAACCAGCTCTAGGTTGGCTTTATTCGTTTGGGTTTTGTTTTCTTGCAGTTCCTGCACCTATCAAAGGGGCTTTGTCCTGTCCCAGGCCCTGCATTTGCCATGGACAAGGAGAGGCATTGAGAGGCTGCGGCTCTGCTTCCATGTGCCCTGCTGCACTCACCTGGGCTCACTGCCTCTGACTCAGTGTTTGCTCTCTGCTGTTCAAACATTCCCTGGAAATCCAATCTTTTCAGAACATGTTCCTCACACCAAGTGCTGGAGGAGCCCAGCTGTGCCCAGTTGTGCCATGCCCACACTGCACTTTTGCCTGCTGCTGTACTCTCTCTCGGGACTGACTATGGTGATGCCAAGTGGCTGCCACAGTGCCAACCTGGGTCTCAGTGCACTGAATCCTGCATCCAGCCCTGGTTCCCTGCTCCAGAAGGACCCTTTTGTCCCTGGCCTTGCCTTCTCCAGCTAGGGTGCAGCTGTGGGGACTGTTGGCACCGAGGGCAGAGCCTCCCTGGCACCCTCTGGACACCACAGCCCCTGGCTGCTGCCAGGCTCCTGCTGTACCTGCCCATGATAGAGTCACAGTGGTTGGGGGATCTTTGAGATCATCTACTCCACCCTCCTGCCATGGGCAGGGACACCTCCCACCAGCCCAGGTTGCTCAGGGCCTCATCCAGCCTGGCACTGAGCACCTCCAGGGAGGTTGTGGAGCACAGCAGCACAGAATGTGATCAAAGATCATGTTGGGTGCTTCTGTGCTGCCCAACCTCCCTGGGCAGCCTGTGCCAGTGTCTCCTCACCCTCCTACTGAAGGACTTCTTCAGATCCAGTCCAACCCTGCTCACCCACAGCTTCAAACCGTTGCCCCTGTCCTGTCACTGCTCTGCTCTGCACAGAGGCTGGGCACTGCTATTTGGTTCCTGACCCTTTGCCCTGTGCTGTCACCCAGCCTGGGCTGGTGGCTGTGTGAGAGCTTGCTCAGGTGCTGGGAGTGGAGCTCTGAATTGTCCTCTCCTTACCCGAATTAGCTCCTCCAGGGAGCTGTGTGCTGCTTCAGCTTGCACAGAAAGGTGAATCATGAGCACGAGATCTGCCTGGGGGAGCAGCAGTGATGATCAGAAGGCTGCAGCACCTCTGCTGCAGGGCAGGCTGAGAGGACTGCAGAAGAGAAGGCTCCAAGGAGACCTCAGAGCTGCTTTTCAGCTTTCTTCTTGTGCCCACAGAGGTTCTTGTTGGCAGCAGTGTCCTACAGAGGTCCTTTGCAGGGCAGGGTGAGCCAGAGTGAGCTCCCAGCCCAGGGCCTGCCTGCTGCCTGCTGGAGCTGCTGTGGTCACCAGGCTGGACACAGTGCTGCAGGTGTGGGCTCAGCAGAGCAGGGGAACAGTCACTGCTTGCTGTGAGGAAGAGGAGATGCAGTGAAATGGGAACCCCCCAGGCCAGGAGCAGTATTTCCTCCCCAAAGTCCCCACAGCAAGGTCTGGAGCCACCTTCTCAGCCCAGGGCTCAACCTTCTCCCCGGGCACCTGGGAAGGTGTCTTGTAGTTGGTGTGAAGAGCAGGGAGTTGTGCACAGCCCAGACAGCAACTGTGTGCTGGGCTGCAGCAAGAGCAGTGTGGGCAGCAGGGCAAGGGAGGGGATTGTGCCCCTTGGCTCTGCTCTCCTCAGACCCCAGCTGCAGTCCTGGGTGCAGTTCTGGAGCCCCCAGCACAGGAAGGACATGGAAGTGTTGGAGCCAGTGCAGAGGAGGCCAGCAAGATGCTGAGAGGGCTGCAGCAGCTCTGCTGTGAGGACAGGCTGAGAGAGTTGGGGCTCTGCAGCCTGCAGAGGAGAAGGCTTCCAGGAGAGCTTGGAGTGGCCTTGCAGGATGTGAAGGGGGCTGCAGGAAGGCTGGGGAGGGACTATGGACAAGGTGTGGGAATGGCAGGACAAGGGGAATGGGTTTGAAGTGTGAGAGGAGAGATTGAAAGTGGATGTGAGGAGGAAGTTGTTTGCAGTGAGGGTGGTGAGACACTGGCACAGGTTGCCCAGGATCTGACTGCCAAGAACTTTTTCCTCATCTCCAGTCTCCATCTGCCCTCCTCCAGCTTCAGTCCCTTGCCCCTTGCCCAGTCCCTGCCAGCAGCATCCTGCTCATGCACTGAGGAACATTTTGTCCTAAACCTTTCACTCTGGATCCCAGGAAGAACCTGGGATGTGCTGCTGGCCAGGGGCTGCCTGGGGACTTTGGAGCCTCTGCAAACAGTGCCACGTGGGTGTTTGCACTGTGGGTGCCCCTTGCCGGGTGCCAGCTCCTCTGTGCAGAGCATTTGGCCTTTGGCTTTGTTGTGAACAACGTCCAAGCAGATTGGCTGTGGTGTGGAAAAGAGCCAAAGCTTGCCAGGCTCAGGAGGGTACTGGTGCATGCTCTCAGAGCCTGGAGTGCCACATGCCCAGCTGGCCCTGGGGGCACAGGGAGAGCAGTGGTGATTCCCTCCTCCTCCTCTGCCACCTGGGGTTTGCCCTGCTGCTCCTCTGCTCCCAGTGGGATACTATTCCATGGTCCCACAGGCTTCTTTTTAACCAGGAGCTGTTTTGCTTCTGCCTGCCCGTGGTGTAGCTGCCGATGGAAGTGGTGTGCAGGCTGCAGGAGCCAGGACCTGGCCTCTCCCTGGAATGTGGGCAGGACCCAGCCGGGGCCGCGGCCAGGAGGAGGCTGCGGGGCTGAGTGAAAGGAATTGTTCCGGGGGCTGACAGATTCCCCTGGAGGTTGTTGCTGTTTGCAGAAGGGGAGCCAAGACATCAGTGCTTAATGTCTTCCAGATGTCCCCCCCTGCTTTAACCCTTGAGGGGCCTCGGGAAGAGCTGGGAGCTGCTGCCAGGGCTCCCCGGGGCTCTGCCGCACCTCCTGGGACGCTGCCAGTCAGGGTCCTGGCTGCAGCTTACGGCAGGAAGGTTCCTGGAGTCTGGAAGTCTGGAGAGCCAGAGCAGAGATGCTCTTGCTGCTGTGCTGTCTGCTCCTCAGCTGCAGTGGTGCAGCAGTGCTGGCTGCCGGCAGCAGGCTGCTGCTGGCAGGGAGCTGGAGGTGCTGCCACTCCTCACTGCAGACCTCTGGATCCCGGCAGCCATCCTGGCACTGGAGGTGTTGCTGAAGGACTCAGCCCCAGGGGCCAGCAGGGCTGTGAGCACCTCACCTGCACCAGCTCACAGCTGCCTTGCTTCTGAGCTCCTGGCTTTAACCCTCCAGTGCCCTTGGCTCTGATTCCAGGCTGTGTACCTGGGGCCTGCTGCTCTTCCTTGGCTCCTTCCTCAGGTCCACGTTGGAGCAAAGTGCCAGAGCAGGGCAACCTCCAGCCCCACGCTGAGAACCTGCTCTGGTTTCCTGGCAGCCTGGTGAAGAACTCCTTTAGACACCTGAGGCAGGTCCTTCCCCTGAGAGCCTGGCAGGTGGGCAGAGCCTCAGCCCCTGCTCCCCAGCCAGCTGTGTGCTTGCCTTGTGTCACTGCACAGCCCTGCTGCTGTGACAGATCCCTTCCTGCCTGCAGCTGCAGCTCCAAACCTGCTGCTAAGCAACTGGCTCCCGGAGCCTGCTGTGGCTGTCAGGCAGCCTCCCAGGATGTTCTCCAGCTCTGCTGACCTGACCAGCATCTGCTTTGCCCATCCCCCCTGCCTGCTTAGCTGGGTTGGGTCCACTGCAGTGCACCTCCAGCCGGGGCTGTGCTGCTTCGAGCTCACTTGGGAGCTTCAGTGAGCAGGCCCAGTCTGCAGTGTGCAGTATGCAGCTTGCAGTCTGCAGTGTGCAGCGTGCAGTGTGCAGT
>VWYK01003041.1:126177-137278 GCA_013399775.1 Semnornis frantzii
AGGGGCAGGGGGCTGTTGTTTGGTTCCAGCCCCTGTGTCCAGCTTTGCTGTTTGGTTCTGCTCCTGTCCATCCCCACAGGCCTGGGGCTGCTTTGGGCTGGGGGCAGCAGCTGCAGTGTCACAGAGGCAGTGGAAGTGGCCCCTTGGTGAAATCTCCTTCTGCAGGCTGCAGTCTCCTCACTGCCACTCTTCTGCCCTTGTGTGCAGGTCATGGAGACAGAGAGGATGATTTATCTGGTGACAGAGTATGCCAGTGGAGGGGAGATCTTTGGTGAGTACATTGGCTGCTTGCTTTAATCAGATAATGCTGTGGGGCAGCCACAGCGACCTGCAGGCAGCTGCCAGCTCTCCTCTTTCAGCTGAGAGATGTCCTTCAGCCTGAGAACTTTCCATGGACAAGAGGGGTAGAGAGCTGAGGGGGAGCAGCTCGATGGAAAAATGACTTCATCACCTCTGTGTCTGCTCTGGGTGTCACTGACAGGTGCTGCTGCTGGCCCTGGCAGCAGAGATGTGGGCAGCAGCCACCCCCTGGGGTGCCAGAGGCTTGCTGGGTGCTTTGCCTCCCAGCAGCTCACCTGCAGCTCCTTGCCACTGCCAGAAATGTTGAGGTGTGTCTGTAACTTCAAACAGCCCTGAGGCTCTGAGGCCCCCAGACCTTGGCTCTGCTGATCTCTGGTAGCTGCTGTTGGCCCAGCACAGGGTCCTGGAGTGGGCTGGGTTGGAAGGGACCTCCAGAGCTGAGGCAACCCCCTGCAGCCACAGGGACGACATCTCTGGAGCAGCTTGCCCAGAGCCCTCTCCAGCCTCACCTGGAGTATCTCCAGGGCTGGGACCTCAAGCCCCTCCCTGGGCAGCCTGTGGCAGTGCTCCAGCAGCCTCCTGCTGCACAACTTGTTCCTCACAGCCAATCTCCATCTGCTCTGCTCTCAGCCCAAACCATTGCCCTGGTCCTGTCCCTGCAGGCCTTTGGGCACAGTCCCTCTGCAGCCTGCTTGGAGCCCTTCAGGCGCTGGCAGCAGCTCTGAAGTCTCCCTGGAGCCTTCTCCAGGCTGAAGACCCCCAGCTCCCTCAGCCTGGCTTTGTAGCAGAGCTGCTCCAGCCCATCAGGTCCCTGTCCTCCCAGAGCTGGACACAGCTGGTTTGTTTTCCTGCCATGAGCAGGGGAAATAGAGATTTCCTGACAGGATTTTGCAGGACTGGGCTTGTTCAGCCACCATCAGTTCTGGAAAAGGGGGAAAAGCCTTGGTGCTTGCAGGGGGCTGGCTTCAGCCTGCTGCAGGCAGTGTCCTTGTGAGGACAGCCACACTCAGGCTGCCAGCTGAGTGGAAACACCTCTGTGTCCTGGGAGCTCATTGCAGTGCTGATGCCAGAGCCTCTCACTCTGCTGCAGCCAAGGCTGAGGTGCAAATGTTGAAGCTCTTTGTGAAGCCAGAGAAGGCCCAAATCAAGGCCAATAAGACAGCTGGAAAATGCTGAGTTCCAGTAACTCTGCAGCTCCTCAGCACCTTTAGGGGTGGCTCTCGTGGCAGCTTCTCAGCTCTGCTCCTTTGGATCTCTTCTCTGAAGAGCTGAAGGAAGGAGCCAAGCAGCAGCTGGTGCTGGGGAAGTGTGGATCAGCTGGTGAGAGACCTGAGTTCAGCAGAGCCTTCCTCTTCTCTCCCAACCTGGAGTCCTGGTGCTGGGCTCCCAGCCTCTGAGATCCTCCCTTGGGAGTGGATCACACCAGCAGAGTACAAATCACTTGTTCCTTTCTCTCCCTCTCTGTGGGATCTGGCGGAGCTGAGCTGCTCTGCTTTTGAGTGCAGAACTGTGTGCAGGCTCCTGCTCAAGCTTGGGCCCAGTTCCCTGCAAAAAAAAAGCCTCCTGCAGGAGTGGCAGTGCAGCTCCAATTGCTTTCTGCAGCCTTTGGTGCTGTAGTAAACTCAGCTCATTAGCATGGCTAATTTCCAGCCCTCTGCCCAGCACTGCAGCCCTGTTCAGAGCTGGGAGCAGCCACTCCTGCACCAGCCACCATGGTTGTGCAGTGCCCAGGCAGTGCCCTGCTCCCTGGGTCTGAGCTGTGCCAGGCACTGCCCAAGGTGTCAGAGGGGGGGAATGAAAGCTTCAGGTGCCTGCATTCAGAGTGCCCTGGGGAGCCATCAGGGCTTTGTTCTAGGAGAGGAAGCAGCTGAGGGGCAGCAGGCAGCAGCCTGCCTGGGGAAGGTCTCCCCACAGTCGTTGGCATCTCCACCTTGGCCAAGGCCCTGCAGGCAGCAGGGACAGCTCCAGCTGCAGCAGGCTGCACAGGCACACAGCAAGGCTGAGCTGGGATGGCTGCAGGGATGGGGCCTCAAGCACAGCCCTGGGCAGCCTGTGCCAGTGTCTCACCCACCCTCCCTGTGCACAGCTCCCTCCTGGTGTCCAACCTGACTCTGCCCTGCTCCAGCCCCAAACCATTGCCTCTCATCCTGTCGCTCCAGGCCCTTCTGCACAGTCCCTCCCCAGCCTGCCTGGGAGTCCCCTTCAGATACAGAAATGCAGCTCTGAGGTCTCCCTGCAGCCTTCTCCAGGCTGAGCACCCCCAGCTCTTTCAGGCTGCTCTCACTGCAGGGGCAGCCACTTATGTGTGTGTGGCCTGGCACAGTGCCTGGCACAGGCTCTGCTCGGTGCTGGCCGCGCTGCTCCGTGTCGGCTCCGCAGCCTTTCCTGCCTGAGCACCTCCAGAGCTCTCCAGCCTGTTTGCCTGTGTTTGCAGGGCCAGGGCTGAGAGCTCCTTCCGTGGCCGAGCTGTGCTGCAGCTGCTGTGGCCTCAGCTCCTGCTGGGAGCCCTCAGCCACTCCTTGTTTGTGGAGCAGGGGCCGGGAGCAGCCCTGGAGCAGCGACACCGAAATCGCTGTTCCTGTCCCCTCTCGTCCTGCCCCTGCCTGGGCTTTGCTGTCTGCCTTCAGCACAGGCTGCTCTTTGTCCCAGGCCCTGCAGTGTCCTGGCTTCAAGGTCACACTCTGAGAGTGTTTTGATGTCAGCTGTTTACTGTAGACCTGCAGGCCTCAGGGGCACCACCGCAGCTCCTCCTGGCTTGGGCAACAATTGCCAGCTGGCCTGGCCAGCTCAGCAGCTGGCTCCTGTGCTGGGCACAGGGCTCTGCCCTCTCCCCACCTCCTGCCTGCCTGTCCTCAGCTCTCCCAACAACATCTGGGCAGACTGTAGAATGGTTTGGGTCAGAAGGGACCTCGCAGGTCACCTACTTTGCCACTCACCAGCCCAGGGTGCTCCAGGCCTCATCCAGCCTGGCCTTGAACACCTCCAGGCAGGAGGCAGCCACAGCCTCCCTGGGCAACCTGTGCCAGTGCTTCCCCACCCTCACACTGCAGAACTTCTCCCTGTGCTCCAGTCTAACCCTGCTCTCCCTCAGCTTCAAACCATTCCCCCTGCCCTGTTGCTGGACACCCCTGTGGGTCACCTCCCCAAGCCCTGCTGCTTCAGAGCTTTGTGCATCCTAAGCTTGCAAGAGTTAATTTTGGCCCCCAGTTGCCCTCGGTGGTATGTGAAGCATTCTGGAGTTTCATTGTTCCTGCCCTTCCTCTGGAGCTGCTGCAGAAATGTCAGCAGGCTGCCAGGGCTGTGCAGGGCCTGGGGCTGGCCTCTGCTGGCCTTTCTTCAGCAAAACTGGAATTTCACACCTGACCTGCAGAGAGTTTGGACCCAACCTGAGCAGGGCTGGCTGGCACAAGGGGCAGCAGAGGTTTGTCTGTGGCAGGGCAGCCCCTGAGAGCCAAGCTCTGAAGTGCCTGGGATGGAGTGGCCCTGGCTGAGCAGGGGGACAGGAGAGCCTGGCTTGGGCAAAACCCTGCTCAGGAGAGCCCTGTAGGAAGGGACCTGCTGCAGTGGCTGCGTTTGATTTGCTGCCTGCAGGAGAGCTGTGAGGCTGCTGAAGGGACTGGAGCATCTCTGCTGTGAAGCAAGGCTGAGAGCCCTGAGGCTGCTTAGACTGGAGAGGAGAAGGCTGAGAGGGGACCTCAGCAATGTCTGAGCCAGGGAGGGAAAGAAGGTGCCAGGCTCTTTGTGGTGATGCCCAGTGCCAGGGCAAGGAGCAATGGACACAAACTGCGGCCCAGGAGGTTCCAGCTCAGCATGAGGACAAACTTCTTTGGTGTGAGGGTGGCAGAGCCCTGGAGCAGGCTGCCCAGAGAGGCTCTGGAGCCTCCTCTGGAGACCTTCAAGACCCCTCTGGATGTGTTCCTGAGTGCCCTGCCCTGGCAGGGGGCTTGGGCTGGCTGGTCTCTGGGGGTCCCTCCCAAGCCCTGCCACTCTGTGAAGCTGTGAGCAGTCCCCAGAGCACTTCCAGCTGCCAGGGGCAGGAGCCTTGCGCTGTGCTCTGGGGGCACCCAGCAGGCTGCACTGCCAGCCCAGGCCAGGGCAAGGAGGCCTTGAGTCTTCCAGAGCTGAGCTGCTGCCCAGTGGCAATGCCAGGGCTGGAGCTGGCCCTCAGCTCTGCCTGTCAGCCTCCCAGCTCCTTGGAGTCAAAACCTTAGCAGCTTGCAAATGACTTAATGAGGTGACAGAGCTGTGGTGCTTGGAAGTCCTTCTGCTGCCAGCAGGCTCTGGAGGGGGCCAGGCTGGAACTGGTGCTGAGCTCCTTGCCCCTGCCCTGGCCCAACAGCTTACCCACTGAATAAAACCCAGCTGACAGGTTCTCAGCACCACAGCTTTGCTCTCTTGCACAACAGCAGCAGCCCAAGGTGGGGAAGGAGGTTGCTGTGCAGTCAGGAGCCAGCAGAGTGGCTTTGATGGGTCTTGGTAATTAGTATTTAGTGCAAGGCAATTATGCTGCAGGTATTTTAATTAATGGGGGGGCTGGGGAGCACAGAGCCACCTGAGGAGAAAGCTTCAGAAGAGATTTCATTGTATGAAGTGCAGGAGCAGCTCTGGCAGGCCCTGGAGTGCAGCCTGCTCTGGGCCAGGAACCTTTTCAGGGCAGCTGTGGCCCAGCTGAGGAGCAGCAGCCCCTTGAAATGGGCAAGGAGATGCCAACCCCCCGGGGTCTGGCTCACCACTGCCTCTGCTAACCAGTTCTGTGGGCTCTGCTGGAGGACAAAGGGCTTGGGTCCACCTCCCTGAAGACTTTCCCATGAGCTGAGGAAACTTGGGAACCTTTCTGGTCCCTTGTGGGGTCACTCAGGACACTGCTCAGGCTTCTCCTGAGCTGCTGTAGCACTGCTCTGAGTTCCACCCTGCAAGCTGCTCTTGCTGCCTGCATCTCTGCTGTGCCTCATCAGCTCCAGATGTGGAGATGAGGAAGAAATTCTTGACAGTGAGGGTGAGGAGACACTGGCACAGGCTGCCCAGGGAGGTGTTCAGTGCCAGGCTGGATGAGGCCCTGGGCAACCTGGGGCTGGCACTGGATGACCTTTAAGGTCCCTTCCAACCCCACCCATTCCATGGATCTCTGAATTTGGAGCCAGCCCAGGTGGCAGCTGGTGCCAGGCAGCTTCAGCCAGCAGCCTGCCTGCCGTTGGCACCTGGGTGACGCCGGTGCCCACACCATGCCACAGCTGATGAGGAGGCCCCGTGTGGGTGCTGCTGCCCTGTGTGCCTGACCCCCCTGTGTCCCCTGCAGACCACCTGGTGGCCCATGGGAGGATGGCTGAGAAGGAGGCCAGGAGGAAGTTCAAGCAGATTGTAGCTGCTGTCAACTTCTGCCACTGTCGGAACATAGTGCACAGAGACCTGAAGGCAGAGAATCTGCTCCTGGATGCCAACCTGAACATCAAAATTGCAGGTGAGTGAGGAGGAGGGGTGTGGGAGGAAGGCTGCTGGCCTCCTGAGGTGAGGAGTGCAGGCTCTGGCTGCTTCCAGGTATTCAGGGAGGAGGAAGTGCAGTGCAGCTAGGGAGGAAGCTTTGGGTTTCTGTGTGGCCTGCTGCCCAGAGCTGAGCTGCCAGGCTGCAGCCAGGAGGTTTATATCTGCCCTCTAGGAGTGCAGAGGAGGAGGAGGGCAGAAGGCAGGTTTGGCTTCACAGGCAGGTTGCAGGCTGTGGACACAGCAGTGAAAGGACAGAAAGAGTGAAGGACTTGGAGAATGCAGAGGAAGTTTCCCAGCAGTGTGCCCCAAGTCCTGCTTGGCAAGGGCCATGAGGATGAGCAGGGGCCTGGAGCACCTCTGCTGTCAGGAGAGACTGAGGGGGTTGGGGTTGTTCTGTCTGGAGAGGAGAAGGCTCCCAGGTGACCTTCTTGTGGCCTTGCAGGATCTGAAGGGGGCTGGGGAGGGACTGTTGAGGCTGGCAGGCAGTGACAGGACTGGGGGGGAATGGAACCAGGCTGGAAATGGGCAGAGTCAGACTGGAGGTGAGGAAGAAGTTGTTGAGCATGAGGGTGGTGAGAGCCTGGCAGGGGTTGCCCAGGGAGGTGGTGGAAGCCTCATCCCTGGAGGTGTTTCAGGCCAGGCTGGATGAGGCTGTGGGCAGCCTGAGCTGGTGTGAGGTGTCCCTGGGCATGGCAGGGGGTTGGCACTGGCTGCTCCTTGTGGTCCCTGCCAGCCCTGCCTGGTTCTGTGATTCTCTGGTGACCTGCTCCTGGCAGCTCTGGGAGCACAGCACAAGCAAGGGGAGGCCTTTGTGAGCAGCACTTCGTGGTTTGTGCAGCCAGAGGCACTGAAATGGTTTGAGGCCATCTGGTGTGGTGCTGTAACAGCAGAGCTGTGTGCAGGGGGCAGGCTGCCCAGCAGCTGCAGAGTAGGGCAGGTAGGGCTGGCACCCAGCTGCATTTCCTGCAGCCTGTCCCCAGGAGCACACTGCCAAACTCTGGCACTGTCTGGCACTTGTGGAAACTTCTTTTTTGCTGTACTCTAAGGGAGCTGGAAACTGTTTCCCTTCTCTGTCTGCTCCCAGAATGGACTCTGCAGACAGCTCCCACCCAGGTGGTGCTGCTGTTTTCCTTGGCAGCTCCAGGGAGCAGTGATGTGAAAAGTAGCCTGGAAAAGCTGATTTATGGTATAGGATTTTCCAGCCATTAAATTTTGTCCCTGTAACTCATCCATTACAGCCTGACCCCAGCTCCTCCATCCTTTCAAGGGCATGAAGTGACAGCAACTGATCTCCTCACCCCAGACCTCCCAGGAGTGCTGCAGAAAGGCTCAGAGCCCTGCTGCATGGGGTGGAGGGGAGCAGAGAGCCATGGAATGGGTTGGGTTGGAAGGGACCTTAGAGCTCAGCCAGCTCCAGACCCCCTGCCATAGGCAGGGACACCTCCCACCAGCCCCAGGGTTGCTCAGGGACTCATCCAGCCTGGCCCTGAGCACCTCCAGGGAGGTTGTGGAGCACAGAAGCACAGAATGGGATCAAAGATCCTCCCTGGGCAGCCTGTGCCAGTGTCTCCTCACCCTCCCTCTCAAGAATTCCCTCCTGATCTGCAGTCTCAATCTGCCCTCCTCAAACTCCAATCCATTTCCTCTCCTCTTCTCACTCCCAGCCCTTGTCCAAAGTCCTTCCCCAGTGCCCCTGCAGCCCCTTCAGGCACTGCCAGGCAGCTCTGAGGTCTCCCTGGAGGCTTCTCCAGGCTGAGCAGCCTCAACTCTCCCAGCCTGTCCCCCAGGACAGCTGCTCCAACCCTTCCAAACCACTTCTCCATGTCCAGCTCAAACCTCTTCAGCATCTCAGAGGCAGCTGCTGGAGGTGCAGCTCCAGTGCCTGTTTGCTGCCTCTGCTCACTTGATATCTGCCAAGCAGCCACAGCACAGAGAGCCTGAAGGCTGTGTTGGGGCAGTGCCAGAGCTGAGGCTGGGTGGTGGTTCTGGTGCCCACAGACACAGCCTTGATGTGCTTCCTTCCATCAGCCCTGCAGCTCCTCAGGCTCTGGGCAGTGCAGGTTTCCTGCAGGTTACTGCTGCCCCTTTGCAGCTTCATGTCCCTGACTCAGCTTTAGTGGAGGACCTGAGGCAGCCCTGGCATGGGTCAGTGCTGCTGGTGGCACTCAGGGGTGCTGCTTGGGGCTTTGGGGCTGCAGCTCTGCCCTCCCTGCCCCGTGCAGTGCCCCCCATCCTGTCCCCTCACTCTCCTTTTCCCCTGGAAGCTTTCCCTCCAGCTTTTCCTTTTCCCAGCCTGGCTCAGTGACTTCTGGCACCACCTTCACCATGCTGGTGGTCAGAGGGTTCAGCCAGGAGCTGAGGTTTGCTGCTGCAGCCCCTCCTGGGCTTTGATTTCAGGGAGGAATCCAACCTATGCAGTGCTCTGCATTCCTCTGCCAGGGCTGCAGCCTCCTGCCCAGGGCAGAGTCCCTCTTGTGCAGACACTGCAGCCAGGCCTGAAGCTCTGCTCCCAGGGAACACGAGGGGCTGGTCCCACTGCTTCATCCCACGGAGATGTTTCCTTTGAGCCCTGCCAAGTGCCAGCTCTGAGGCTTTTACCTTGCTCTTTGCCTTTCCCTCTGCAGCTCTCTGTGGAACCAGACCTGGTTGCTCCCTGGGGATTCAGATTTCTTCTCCCTGGTGCTGGGGTGACTCGTGGGCTGCAAGAGGTTTAATTCAGTTGTAGGTTTTGGCTTGCTTTAGATTTCCTTTGCTTGGTTGCTTTGGAGTTCTCAAATCCCCACTGCCCCCTGAGCTGTTTTGGGGCCCTGCTGTTCCTCCAGCCTCGACCTTGGTTCCTCAGCACAAGTGGGTTCTGGAAGCTGCTCCTGAGCCTCCTGCCTCCAGCTGCCCACGGAGCTGAGCAGTGTGACTCACCCAGGGCCCAGGAGGTGCTGGGGACAGCCACAGCTCTCCATGGGGACAGCTGAAATCCAGGGCAGCAGCTGTGAGGTGACCGCCAGAGCTGCAGGAGCTGCTGACTGAGCACTGAGGTGCTTGTGGTGCTGCTGCCCCCCCAGCCTGGCTCTCTAAGGGCTGCTCCCTCCCCACCTCCTCTCCCCCATCAGAGCTGTCAGCTCAGGGGCCACTCTCCACCCGAGGTGACAGGGGTAGGGTTTCCACGGTGGGCAGCTCCTGCAGCTCTGACCAAGCGGCAAAGGCTGCGGGAGGCAGCTGCTGGCTGCCAGCTGGCATGGCACAGCTCTGCCCTGCCTGTGGCATGCACTGCTGGCCATGCTGTGCCACCACGGTGTGAGTGGGGGGCAGTGGGGCAGTGCAGTGGTGTGGGAGCTCCTCCTTCTCCTGCCCTGTGCAGAGTGGGAGCCTTGTTCGTGGCTCAGCACAGCTGAGAGCAGTGCAAAGCCTCCTGGAGCACAAAGTGAGCCTGGAGAAGCTGCTCCATACCTGTGGGTTCCTGCACAGGCAGAGTGAGCTTGCAGCTGAGCTGCACAGCAGAGGCTTTGCTGGTGGAGATGAGGACATGCTGGGTGCTGGAGCTCCTGCTTCAAGTGCCAGTCGGAGCAGCTCAGCAGCCTGCAGGGGTGGGGAGGAAGTTGTGCAGCTGTGCACTGCTTCCCTGGAACAGTCCTCCAAGGGCTGCCTGCTCTGCTCTTTGAGAGCTTCAGATGACTTCACTTCCAGCAGGGAAGACCCAAAGGGTGTTTAGCTGCCTCCTTTTGATGCTGTGCTGCCTTTAAAGAGCTTTTACCCTCCCTGTGCTCTGCTCTGAGGTAGGGTTGGAGCAGCCTTGTCTGTGCTCCAGGTGTTCCCTCAGGACCACACTGCTCAGGGTGTTCTTCACAGGCACAGCTCTGCACTGAGAGTCCTGCCCCTGAGAGGGGCTGGGAAGGAGATGAGCTGTGCCCTTCTGGAGCTGAGCTAGCAGGAGCTGTGCTGAGCTCTGCTGGGTGCTGTGCTGAGCTCTGCTGGGTGCTGTGCTGAGCTCTGCAGGAGCTCTTTGAAGGAGGAGAGCAGAGAAGAATCACCTGGAATTGGGTCATGGAGAATCCTGGGAGGGAAGCAGCCACAGCAGGCAGGAGCAGGGAGCACCAGGTAGTGGATTGGCTGTGCAGTGCTGGTGGGGTGTTGTGTGGCTCCTGCAGAGGTGTGGGCACTGCCCCTACCCCAGATATCCTGCAGCTGTGACCGGTGCCAGGGTCAGCCTCAGCCCCTTCACAGGAGCTCTGCTCTCTGCACTGCACCTCCTGCCACTGCCACGATGCTTTCAGGTCCCAGTTTGCCAGTTGAGTGTTTCTGGCCCTCCTTAGCTTTTGCCAGCACTGCTCCCAGGAGCCTGCTGTGAGGATCTGCTGCTGGTGCCAGTGCCATGCCAAATGCCCTGGCAGCCCTGGGTGCCTGTCCATGCACATTAGTGTCACTCTTCCTCCTGCTGCCACTTCTCTGGCACAAGCACAGTTTGCAGCTCACCTTTGTGGCACTGCTCCTTCTGGCAGAGCCTGCTTCAAAGGGCACCTTCACAGGGCATGGAGATGCCTCTCCCTGGCTCTGGCTTTGCCTTTGTGCAGTGGAGGTGAAAAAGAAGTCCCCAAGGTTTGCCCCTCTGTGAGGAGAAGCTTCCCTCTCTCAGGTCCAGGCTTGGGCTTCCTCACCCTGCCCACTGCCTGTGCCAGAGGGTGCCAGGTTGATTAGCAGGGGGTGCCCTTAGCACCCAGGCTAGCTGGTGGTTGACTGCCCAAGAGGTTAAGAGCTTGGCTCTTGGTGTGGGGCTTGAGGTGCTCTGTGGAGCTGCCCACCCTAACCAGGGCAGCTTGTGGAGTGCTTTCTGGGGAGGCAGAATGTCCTCCCCCTGCACCCTGCCCTTGCTGTGGTGCCTGTGGTGCAGGTGGTGAGACAGCATCAGAGGGGCTGGAGCTTGGAAGTGAACACACAGGACTGATGTGGGCTTCCTTGGAGGCCTCATCCCACAGCATCCACCTGGCCTGCAGCAAAGCAGCTCTGGAGTGGTCCTGGCGTGGTGGCTCCAGCCTGGGCATCACCTGGGGGGAAAGCAAAGAGCAAAGGTTGGGAAGTCTTCTGTGATGGAGGCCACAAAGCCAAAGCAGTGTGGTGGCAGAACTCCAAGCAGGCTGCAGGGGTGGGTTGGCAACAGGCTGCAGGGGTGGGTTTGGAGCAGGCTGCAGGGGTGGGTTTGGAGCAGGCTGCAGGGGTGGGTTGGCAACAGGCTGCAGGGGTGGGTTGGCAACAGGCTGCAGGGGTGGGTTTGGAGCAGGCTGCAGGGGTGGGTTTGGAGCAGGCTGCAGGAGTGGGTTTGGAGCAGGCT
>VWYK01003041.1:137695-161909 GCA_013399775.1 Semnornis frantzii
GGTTTGCTGTTGGGGTGGGTTGGCAGCAGGCTGCTCAAATGGGAGCTCTGCTGCCTCCAGCAGTGGAGGTGCTGCTGGCATTACCTGGTCTCTTGTGTCTCAGTGCAGAGGTCTCCTCTGCCCCACTTTGTGCCCCTGGTTTTGGCTTGTGGATGAGTTACCAGGGCTGGGGCTGTGCCTGGCTTCAGCAGATGCCTTCACCTTGAGGTGGATCCTGTTCCTCTATTGGGTTCTCTTTGTTCTTCCAGATTTTGGCTTCAGTAACATCTTCACCCCTGGGCAGCTGCTGAAAACCTGGTGTGGGAGCCCTCCCTACGCTGCCCCCGAGCTCTTCGAGGGGAAGGAGTACGATGGGCCCAAGGTGGACATCTGGGTAGGTGCTCAGCCTCTGCCTCTCTCGAGCTGTCCTGGCACCCCAGGGCCCCAGGGAGGCTTGAGCTGGAAGGAGACTTCAAGCTGGCCTGGAGCAGAGGTGCCAGTGAGGCTCCTTCCGGCGGCATCTGCTGCGTCCTTGCTGTTGTTGGTTGTCTTTGGATGAGGCTTGCTGGGGCTGTGCTGCTGGCCAGGCTGGGGCCGTGCTGCTGGCCAGGCTGGGGCCGTGCTGCTGGCCAGGCTGGGGCCGTGCTGCTGGCCAGGCTGGGGCTGTGCTGCTGGCCAGGCTGGGGCCGTGCTGCTGGCCAGGCTGGGGCCGTGCTGCTGGCCAGGCTGGGGCTGTGCTGCTGGCAGCTGACCGTGTGCCCTGTGCCCACAGAGCCTGGGCGTGGTGCTGTACGTGCTGGTGTGTGGAGCTCTGCCCTTTGATGGCAGCACCCTGCAGAACCTGCGTGCCAGAGTGCTCAGCGGCAAGTTCCGCATCCCCTTCTTCATGTCCACAGGTAAGGGCTCCAGGGGGCAGCTGGTGGGGGTTGGTGTGCCAAGGGGCTGAGCTTCTGGGCAGGGGTTTGTGACACAGACTGAGGTCCCAGTCTGGGATTTAGGAATGCTCTCAGCTGTGCAAACCAGAGCCAAGCGCTGGCCAGGATGTGGTCAGGAGTGGTCAGGGACTGGCACAGGCTGCCCAGAGCGGGTGGTGGAGTCCCCACCCCTGGAGGTGTCCCCGTGGCACCTGGGGACATGGTTTGGTGGCCATGGTGGTGCTGGGTTGCTGGTTGGACTGGATGATCCTGGAGACCTTTTCCAACCCAACCACTTGCCACTGTGTGGTGACAGCACACAGTGACACCGTGGGACAGTCCCCCACAGTGAGGCCAAGTGGGGAATCACAGAACTGTCAGGGCTGGAAGGGTCCTCAAGGGTCCTGCACCCCCCCTGGCCCAGGCAGGGACACCTCACACTGCTCAGGTTGTGCAGAGCCACATCGGGGATGAGGCTTCCACACCCCCAGGGGATGCTTTGCCCTCCAACCCCCCAAAGGCAGCAGTGCCCTGCGGCCAGAGCTGGGAGGGGCTGGGTGACAGTGCCACCCAGGGGCTCTGGCCACCAGCACAGGGCACACCGGGCAGGGCTGGGGCACGCGGGGCAGCGGCAGGGCACATGGGGCAGGGTTGGAGCACACTGGGCAGGGCTGGGGCACACTGGGCAGCGGCAGGGCACACTGGCCAGGGTCGGGGCACACTGGGCAGGGCTGGGGCACACTGGGCAGCGGAAGGGCACACTGGCCAGGGTCGGGGCACACTGGGCAGGGCTGGGGCACACTGGGCAGTGGCAGGACACATGGGGCAGGGCTGGGGCACACTGGGCAGCGGCAGGGCNCGGCAGGGCACATGGGGCAGGGCTGGGGTGGGGGTGACAGCTGCAGGTGCCCAGCCCCTCTCCTCCCACACAGAATGTGAGCACCTGATCCGCCACATGCTGGTCCTGGACCCCAGCAAGAGGCTCTCCATGGAGCAGATCTGCAAACACAAGTGGATGAAGCTGGGCGAGGCTGACGCTGAGTTCGACAGGGTGAGAGGCAGGGTGATGCCAGTGGGCTCTGCGTGGTGCCAGCGGGCTCTGTGTGGTGCCAGCGGGCTCTGTGTGGTGCCAGCGGGCTCTGCGTGGTGCCAGCGGGCTCTGCGTGGTGCCAGCACGCTCTGGGCACTCACTGCTGCTGCAGTGCTGGTTGCAGCCACTCAAGAGCTCACATTCTGGGCTCCCCAGCTGAGCAGGGACAGGGCTCTGAGTCCGACAGAGCCATGAGGATGCTGGAGGGACTGGAACATCTCTGCTGTGAGCAAAGGCTGAGAGCTCTGGGGCTGCTTAGACTGGAGAGGAGAAGGCTGAGAGGGGGTCTGAGCAATGTCTGAGGGGTGGGTGCCAGAACGAAGGTGCCAGGCTCGTTGTGGTGGTGCCCAGTGGTAGGACAAGGAACAGTGTAGACAAGTGGGAACTCAGGAAGTTCCACTTCAACATGAGGAGAAACTTCTTTGGTGGGAGGGTGGCAGAGCCCTGGAGCAGGCTGCTCAGAGAGGCTGTGGAGTCTCCTGCTCTGGAGACTTTCAAGACCCCTCTGGACATGTTCCTGTGTGCCCTGCCCTGGGTGAGACCCTGCCCTGCAGGGGGCTTGGGCTGGATGATCTCCAGAGATCCCTTCCAACCCCTACTACTCAGTGATACTGAGCACTGCTGCTCTGCCTCTCCACTCTCCATGTCTCCAGGTCTTGCTTTCCCCATCACTCCTCATCTGCATCTGTTTGTCTTTCCCCTTGGCATCAAGCACCCAAGGCACTGGATCCTGGCTGGCTGTGCCACACTGCCAGCTCGTGCCCACAGCCGCTGCTGCGTGACTCGTGGGGTGCCCCTGGGGATGTCAGCAGTGAGCTCTGTCTGTGCCCTTGCAGCTGATAGCTGAGTGTCAGCACCTGAAGACTGAGAGGCAGCTGGAGCCACTCAACGAGGAGGTGCTGCTGGCCATGGCCGACATGGGGCTGGACAAGGAGCGCACGGTGCAGGTGAGGCTCTGCAGCTGGCACCCCTGGCCTGCCTCTTCCCCCTGGCATCGGATGGCCTCCACTGCTAGGTTACCAAGCCATGCTTTGAGAGAGGTTCTTCTACCCCTCTGCTCTGGCGAGGTCTCACCTGCTGTGCCCAGTTCAAAGACAAGAGTACTGGAGGGAGTCCAGCACAAGGCCACTGAGGTGCTGAGGGCCCTGGAACATCCTCATGGGAGGAGAGGCTGAGAGCTGGGCCTGGGCCTGCAGAAGAGGAGGCTGAGGTGGGGTCTTATCAGTGCTTACAGATACCTAAGGCGGGGGGAGGGTGGCAGTGTCTGGAAGATGAGGCCGGACTCTTCTCAGTGGTGCCCAGTGACAGGACAAGAGGCAGTGAGCATCAGCTTGAACACAGGGAGCTCCATCTAAACATGAGGAGGAACTTCTGCACTGTGAGGGTGGCAGAGCCCTGCAGCAGGCTGCCTGGAGAGGCTGTGGAGTCTCCATCTCTGAGGGCATTCAAGCCCCATGCGGAGGCATTGCTGTGTGCCCTGCCCTGGCTGGCCCTGCTCCGGCAGGGGCTTGGGCTCTGTGATCTCAGGAGGTCCCTTCCAGCCCCTGCCCTTCTGTGGCTGTTGTTTACCCCTGCTGGTACCGGAGTGGTCCCAGCACAGCCCGGAGCAGGAGGTGACCACCGCTGCCCTTCCCTTGCAGTCGCTGAGGGCCGACGCCTACGACCACTACAGCGCCATCTACAGTCTGCTCTGCGACCGCCTGCGGCGCCACAAGAACCTGCGCATCGCCTCCTCCCCCAGCATCCCCCGCACCATCGCCTTCCCCCCCTCTGCTGGCATCCAGGTGCGCCCTGCTGCTGCTCCTCCAGCCCTGCAAGGCCAGCAGCTGGCCCTGCGTGTCCCCACCCCGTCGAGAAGGTCAAGATGCTCCTCAGCCGAGGAGCAGTTGATTCGTGGGCTGTGGGCTCAGCACATGCCCTGCTGACCAAGCCTTGCCTGGGCTTAGTGCCACAGGAGAAGGCAGTGTGAGGGTTACTGGGTGGGAGCTGAGCTGCTGTGCAGTGCTTTGTGCTGCTCTCTGAGGGCTGGCTCTGAGAGGGGCCAGGGCACGAGGGAAGCAGGAGAGCACTGCCTGAGCAGAAAGGAGGTGAGAAAATGAGGCAACTCCTTGAGAATTAAGAACCAACAGATCTTCAGTGGCCCCAAGATCACCTCCCTGTGCTCCAGTGCTTTGGCCTGGGCACTGGTGTTAGCCCAGCAGTGTTTGCAGGGGGATTGTAGGAGATGTCAGCCTTGCCCCTGACCGTGCTCTCTGTGCTCAGCAGACAGAGCAGACAGGCAATGCCATGAGCATCAACGTGCCACAAGTCCAGCTCATCAACCCTGAAAACCAGATTGTGGAGGTGAGGTACACCCCTTGATGGCCCTGGGCTGGCATCAGAGCCTCTCACTTGAGCCTCACCTGTGGTGTTCTTCCTGCCCAGCCTGACGGAACAATGACCTTGGACAGCGACGAAGGGGAGGAGCCCTCGCCCGAGGCTCTGGTCCGGTACCTCTCCATGAGGAGGCACACGGTTGGAGTGGCTGACCCACGGTTGGTATTGGGCTCTGCCTGCCTGCTGGAGGGCTAAGGGCACCTCAGGATTCACTCCTAGCACACAGCTTTGGTCCTGCTGAGCTGGCACAGGTTTATGCATGGGGAGGTCTGCAGACTGAGGTTTGCTAAGTGGAGGAAGAGGCTTAAGAGGTCTGTTTAGCAGAAGTGTTCCTTTAGACGTCCAGGGGCTCCCTTTGCTCAGGATTTCAGCTGAGGGTGAGGTGCTTGCCTCCTTCCTCTCTGTAAGCTGTGGTGGTGGCCACTGGTGTGCCACTTCTGAGCCAGTCTGTGCTGCTGGCACGGACCAGCAGCAGATTTCAGTCTGCAAGGGAGAAAGGGCCAAATAAAACCCCCAGAGAGGCTTGGCTGCTCCCTGTGACCATGCCCAGAGCAGTGAGAGGGAAGCTGGGTGCCCTGGGCCCCTGGGGGTTTTCTTCACACCACTGCTGATTGTATAAACGTGATCACACAGGACTGAAGTCATGGAAGACCTGCAGAAGCTGCTGCCTGGCTTCCCCCGGGTCACTCCGCAGGCTCCGTTCCTGCAGGTGACCCCCAACGTGAACTTCATGCACAGTGTCCTGCCCCGGCAGACCCTGCAGCCCACAGGCCAGCTGGAGTACAAGGTACTGCCCCACTCTGCTCTGGGCACTCTCTGGGTTCCTGCTCGCTGCCTTTGCTTGCCTTGGGCTCCATCAGCTTGGAGGTTTGCCCTCCTGCCAGCCCTTTGGGTGTGATTCCAGGTGAAGCTGGCAAAGGAAAGGGGAGTGCAGCAGGAAATGAATTCATGGGCTGGGGAGGGGTAGGACTGAGCTGCCTGAGCTTTGGGACTGCAGGCTGCAGCCTGCCCAGCAGCTGCAGCAGGGTGCAGGGAAATGGAGAGGTAGAGGCTGCTGCACCACTGGCACTGCCCCTCTGCCCCACCCCACAGCTGGTGCTGTGCCCCCATCTCCTGCTCGAGGGTGTTGGTGATGTTCTCCCATCTCTGGGTTTGTGCCCTTGGGGTGGGCTGCAGGGTTGGTAACAGCTCTGTGCCCCCAGGAGCAGTCCCTGCTGCAGCCCCCCACGCTGCAGCTGCTGAACGGCATGGGCCCTCTGGGGCGGCGGGCGTCGGACGGCGGCGCCAACATCCAGCTGCACGCACAGCAGCTGCTGAAGCGGCCGCGGGGACCCTCCCCGCTCGTCACCATGACACCGGTAAGTAGCAGAAGGTGAGAGGAGAGCTGGGGGCCTGCTTCCGAACACCTCCTGCAGGCAGAGCTGATGGCTCCTGCTCGCAGCTTGCTCCCGAGGGCTCCCCTGCTCTGTCCCCTGGCGGCAGAGCTGCTGTGTGCAGACAGCACCATGCGGGCTGCTCCCTGGAGCCTCTGGCTTCTCTTTCTCTGCAGGCTGTCCCAGCTGTCACCCCTGTGGATGAGGAGAGCTCGGATGGGGAGCCAGATCAGGAAGCTGTGCAGAGGTAACTCCCAGTCTGCTCACGTTTGCCCTTGCTGCCTCCAAGAGGCTCACCCTGTGGTGCTCCACAGCTGAATTAACACGAGAGCAGCCTCACCACAGGCTGCAGCCAGGGCTCGACGTGTCTCTGCGCCTGGGGTGTTGCTTACTGCAGGCAACTACTCCTCTGACACTCCCAGGTGCTTCCCAAGCTGGAATCCCCCTGAGATGTTAGCAGGCTCTCCAGGAACTCTGCTGAATTCCTTTGCTTGGTGTGCACCAGCATGCAGCCCACACTAACCTCCCTGCTGAGCAGCAGAGGTGAGGAGCTCTCCTCTGTGGCCCTTGGGTTGTCTGTGCAGCTTTGGTATCAAGACATGCAGCAAACATCCAACTCTGATGCCTTCAACAAAGTGAGCTCGCTGGAAATTTGGGGACCTCCAGCTTCCGGTTTTTAGCAGGAGGCCGGAAGTAGAAAGGATGTCAGGGACTGGGCTGGGAAACTTCTGTTCTCTTTGCTGCAAGCAGGTGCTGGGACGCAGGGAGAGGCTGTGCCTGCCCTTTCCCAGCCCAGCAGAGCACTAACTGTGTCCTTGCTAACACTGCCTTAGTAGCTTCTGCATAGTTTCCTCTCTGCTAACCTGAGGAGCTGGAGGTTAGAGCCACCACAGGTGGCTGTGGGTATGGAGTCCTCCTGCCCCTAAACTCCAACTCAAAAAGCTTTCTGGACCCCCCCCCCCCCCCCAGGTGGTCGAGGCCACCACCTCCAGTAAGGCAGCATTTCCTCAGGGGGTGCACTGGGGAGGAAGATTCACTCTGGGGGGTTGACTGCAGGCAGACAGGCAGTGGGGTGGGTGGAGGGGATGCTGCAGAGCCTTTGCCGGCGCCTCTGCTCCCAGTGCTCCGGAGGGGGGATTTGAGCCGTGGGTGTGTGCAGTGACAGAGTGTGCTGAGGCTCCTGCTGCCTACCCTGGCTCAGGAGAAGGGGCTGGGGACACATCCCAGAGCTCACTCCCAGCCCTGCACTTTGTGTGTCCTCTGCATGGCCTTCTCAAACCTGTGCTCTCGGCTGAGCCTTTGCAGCGTCAGCTCAGCTGGAAGCGCTTTGAGAGCCTCCTGTGGGCCACCAGCCAGGGGAATGTTCAGACCCCCCCCTACAAATGCAATCTCCTTGGGCCCCACGGGTCACCTTCCTGCTCTTCCATGCTGCTGCCCTTAGTCCTCTCGTGCCACATGTTCTTCTTTCCACCAGATGGCCCAGAAAAGCCCCATCCAGGTCGTGTGTTCAGTCGCTCTCCACCCCCCTTGTGTTGCAACACCATCATCAGGGAAGGGTAAACAGCAGCAACACCAGGGACAGATGCAAATATTTAGCTTCTCTGAACACTCCGTGAGCAGTTCTTGTCCTCCTCAGTCTGACCTTGACAGCAGAGTGCAGGCTTTCCTCTGTTCCAGGGAACAGTCGCAGCTCCTCGGAGCTTTGGGAAGCCTTCTCGCAGCCGAGGCGCCGCTAGAGCTCCTGATTGGATTGTTCCCTGGAGGGCTGAAATCAAACGATCTTAGCAAACCACAGCTGCAAAGCTCTTTGGGAAACTTCCCCTCTGCATCAGACCTTTCTTAACCAGCTAATGGCACAGACTTGGGCAAGTCCCCTCCACGCTGAGTGCTCTTCATCCTCTTCGCTTGCTGTCTTCTGCTTGAGCGGCTGCGGTGGCGAGCAGAGGGAGCCTGGGTTGGAGAAGGCAACGACTCCACTGCTTGCTGCTCTTCTGTGCTTTGCCAGCTGTGGGGAGGCTTAGCAGGGGAAGAGAGCCAAAGTGAGGAGGCCCTGTTGGTGGCCTTGGTGTCCCTGGCCAGGTGATCTTTGTCACTGTTACCTCACTGATGCTGGTTCTCAGGGCTAGAGGAGCTGAGCTCATTGGGGGGCGTTCATCCGCCCGGCCTTGAGCGGCCGAGCAGCAGCACTGCACAGGGGCCAGGGCAGCCTGGGTGAGCTCTCCCTTCCTTATCTCTTCTGACCCCGGGCCCCCAGCTGCCCTCAGCAGGAGCTGGCACCTCAGGGCTGTGGCTCTCAGAGCTGTGCCCCCATGTCGCATCCTTCCCAAGCAGAGGCTTCTGGTTTTGCCCCCCACACTCCCCCTGTCCTTAGTGGGTTTGCAAGAGAGCTGCAGACCTTAGTCCTAGTGCAGAGGGGGCTGGAGTGGAGAGGCAAGCCCAGGCTTAGTGCTGGGGACTCTGGCTCCAGGGGAGGGGACACTTGCTGCTGGCTTTGCTGGCTGGCTTGTCCCCGGCTGGGTGCCGCGGGCAGCGCGGCAGGGCCTAGGTGGCGCACTCGGCCCGGGCTGGCACCAGCCCTGCCCCTGATCCTGGGCTCCACCCGCAGGAGGCTCTGCTGCGATGGCCTCCCTGCCCCCTTCACTGCTCTGGCAAGTTGGCCACTGCCGATGGCTCTGCCTGGGCTGTCCCAGGACTGGTCTGAAGCTCAGAGGTCACCCTGCAAGGCTGCAGCTGAGCAGCAGCTCAGCTCTGTGCCCATTGCCTGGCCAGCTCTCCGAGGGTGATCTGTCACCCCTCTTGGCCCCACGCATGCAGTGGACTTCCCCGTGGCTCAGTGGGGCCTTGGGAGGGGGAGGCAGAGCTGCTGCAGTGGAGTGAGCCCACCTGGAGGGCAGGTAGTCACCCAAGCATTTCCAAAGGGAAGCGCCAGCCTTCCCTTGAGAGCAAGGGGCTCTCCTGCTGGGCAGAGCCGGCAGCTGCTCTTTCCTTCTGAGGCTGGCAGCAGCACGAAGCAGCTGGAGCTGCTCTTGTCTCCCAAGCCCTGGAGCCCCAGGGAGGAGCTGGGGCAGTGTGTCCAGGCCCTGCAGCAAGCATTCTTCCTTCCCGTGTCCTCGGATCCTCTAACGCTCCCTGCTTTCGGAGTGCTCCCATCAGTCTCTTATCAAATGTGCTCCTGCTTGTTGCAGATACTTGGCAAATAGGTCAAAAAGGCACACTCTGGCAATGACCAACCCTACAGCTGAAATCCCTCCAGACTTGCAGAGGCAGCTAGGACAGCAGTCCTTCCGACCCCGGGCTTGGGCTCCACACCTGGTCCCCGATCAGCACCGGTGAGTAACGGCACCGGGCGCCAGGACACTGCTCTGATGCCACCTGGAACGGAGCACTGAGGACATCCTGCTTGGCAGGGAGGGGTGAGGAGGAGGAGGAAGGAGTACAGAGAGCAGGCCCACAGAGCAGAGGGTGTCTGCCCATGCTGGGACACAGGAGTGCTGCACTGCTGTGGGCTCTGCCCCTACCAATGCAGCGGCAGGAATCAGCCAGCTCTGCCAGGCAGGGCTGCTGTGAGGATGGAGGTGATTTGCCATCACATTACCACAGAATTCCAGCGTGGTGGGGCTTGGAAGGGACCTCTGAACATCATCTTGTCCAGCCTCCCTGATGAATCAGGATCACTCACAGCAGGTTGCCCAGAATTGTGTCCAGGTGGATTTGGAATCTCTCCAGAGAAGAAGACTCCACAACCTTGCTGGCAACTTGGTTCAAGGCTCTGTCAGCCTTTGTGATCCAACACAAAGCATCTCCCTGCTTCCAGGGCTTGGGAGCAAGCTGCTCACTCCAGGGGAAAGCTGCTCTCTGTGGTGCTGGTAGGGGTGAAGTTAGCAGCAGGTTTTCTAGAGAACATTCTGGGAGGTAGATGCAAGCAGAAAAGTGCAGCACCAAGAGTCATCTACAGCAGAGTTTGTAGGCCTCACTGTCCTGCACCAGAGTTGTGTGTTCTGACTGCAGAGTCTCTTTGCAAAGCTCCTCAAGAGCCACTCTGGCCTGAGCCACTCTGACCTGAACCCCTGCTGCAAGCACATGGGGCCGGGAAGCTGGGCCGGGAAGCAAGCCGCAGCGTCTGGGGAGGAGGGAAGCAACGCAGGTGGGATCTAAACACCCTGTGTCTGGGACTCTGCTGGTGCACAGAGGTGTTGGTCCTTGGCACAGCACAAACCAGACACTGATGCCACAGAGGGGGCTGAAAACCCTGCACTGGGACCGGCGGAGCCGAGTGCAGAGCTCAGAGCTGCTGCCCCTGGTGTCACTGCTGGGCAAGCAGGCAGCTCCCAGCCCAGACTGGTGCTGCTGTTCCCTCTCAGCCAGCTCACACTGGCAGGATTGTCAAAGTGCTTTTTATTGGAGCCAGCTACCTGCTGAGCTGAGCAGTGATGTAATCAGCAGAGACAGGTGAACTCTGAGCAGGCTGAGACAGCGCTGGTGCCACGCTGGAACTCCACAGAAACCGAGATAAGCTCCTCTGTCCCCTGCAGCTACTCCTCAGAGGTGCCTGGGGGATGGGAGGAGCAGGAGGGGAAACATTGCTAGGGTCACAGAAAACTTGAGAGGAGGAGGAGTGCAGCTTGCTGAGCAGGCAGGATGTGCTGTGTCCTGCTGTCAGGACTGCTTCCAGCCCTCCAGGCAAGCTGGATTGTGCAGGCAGCACAGGAGCTGCTGTGTGCCCAGCTGGTTAAAGCACAGGTACCCTGCCATGCTCTGCTGTCACCTCTGCCTCTTGGCTCTGGAGTGCTGAGGCCACGTTGTTGGGATCTGCTGGTTCCCCTGGGAACGTGCTGTGAGCCTCAGGTTTTGTGGTAAAATCAGGGAAACTTCATCTGACCATGGCCTAAATAAAGTGCCCCATGCTGTGTCCAAGGCACACATGGCACAGAAGGCCCTGGCAGTGTTGTGTCATCACCTCAATAGCCCTCAGCTGCTGGCTGGCAGCTGGGTTTTGTTGTAGCCCTTCAAAGGCTTTTCTCGTGCAGCACCTGGGGCTGGGCAGCAGAAGGCAGGGTGCACAGCAGGGCTGCAGTGCAAGAGCTGCATGAGGCCATTCTGCCATGGCCACCTGGCTTTGGGGACCTCAGCACAGCTCGTTTGTAGCTTCTGCTTCCCACCAGTGCAGCAGGAAAGCGAATGGATGGGAGGCATCAGGAGGCAGGGCACAGCTGTGTCCTTGGGAGGAAGCTGTTTGTCAGCTGTGGACACCGGGGCAGGTCCTGCCGAGGCAGGCAGGTGGCAGGAGCTGGACCCAGGCTGCTGGAAGCACTCCAGCCTCAGCCACTTCTGAGAAGGGAGAGCTGCTCTGGGAGAAGCTGCTTCACTTGGTGGGGAAGGCTCCAGTGCAGGGCTGTCCTCAGAGCAGCCTACAGCAAGGGGTCCGAGACCACCCCAGGGCACAGCCTCCTGGGTTCCTGCTGGGCTCAGTGCCCGGAGGCCAGGGCTGTTGGGTCTCTGTGACCTCCTCACAGACAAAGGCTGCTGCTGGAGCCTGCACTGGCAGCATTGTTTGGGTTGTGTAGAATAACCCAAGGCACAGGAACCATCGGAGCAGGCAGAGGGAGCTGGGTCTGGGTGCTGTGAGGTGCACGGTCACAAGGGGCAGATCTGCTGCTGGTGGTGCCAGCTGCACCTCACGGTGGGCAGGAGCCGAGTGCTTCACTTCGGGAATGGGGAGCTCTGACTTCGGAAGGAAGCAGCTCCTGAAAAAAATCTGGCTCCCTCTGACGGTGGAAAAACCTCATTGTGAAGTTCCCTTAGTGAAGTGCTTGTGGTGACCTGGGCACAGTTGCCTCCATACTGGCCGTGCCTGCTTTCCGAGTGTGCCCACTCTGATCGCCCAGTGCCAGGCATCCAGGCAGCTGGGAGCCTCTGCTGTGAAGTGGCAGCTTGGTTAATGCTTCTCCCTGCCGTGCAGAGCCACCCTCCTGCCCTCTATTTAATCTCCAAGCATGGCTGCCAGCCCCCTTCCTCCTGGGGGGCGGCAGAGCAGGGCAGACTCCTTCCTCCAGCTGTGTAGTCAGGAGCCCTGGGGAGGCCCAGGAGGGGGGCACTGAAGTGGTGAATTTGAGAGCTGCAGGGTACTGAGTGGTTTCTGTAAGCCTTTTCCAGCTGAGGGATAGGTGGATCCGTAGGGATGGACAGGAAGCTGCTGCCCAGCTGGAATCTGGTGTGTGGCTGAGTTGTCTCCCACCCTGACCCCCATTTACCTGCCCTGGCACCGAGGGCACTTGGCAACCCTCACTGCACTGCGTGCTGCTGGGGGCACTTGGTTTCTTGAGCTAAACCATGGCTTGTTCTGGGTGAGTGGGCAGCAGAACGTGGCCTGGCTGGTGGGAACTGGGAGTCTGTGCAGCAGTTTGGTTTCCAGCTGACCTCCCTGATGCCCTTCCCCCTCTGTTCAGTTCTATTTACAAGGACTCCAACACCCTGCACCTCCCCACCGAGCGCTTCTCCCCTGTTCGCCGCTTCTCTGACGGTGCTGCCAGCATCCAGGCTTTCAAAGCCCACCTGGAGAAGATGGGCAACAACAGCAGCATCAAACAGCTGCAGCAGGTGAGAGGGGGGGCACGAGGGGCCTCAGAAAGAGCCTCTGCAGGGGCCTTGGACTCTCTTGGCCTTGCTGCTTCAGGAAGCAGGAGGTCAAACCTTTACCGCTGAGGGGTGAGGATGTCCTGCGGTGGCTTTCCGGCCAAGGAGCTCCTCTGCCTTTCTGTCTGTGGCAACCCTGCTGAGTGCCCTCTGGGCACACACATTGTTCTGCTGCAGTCTGGGAACCCTGGGGGGGCTTCCACCCGGTTTTTCTGGGGAGCAAACCATGCCCAAGTGTGCCAGCACAGCAGGGTCCCTGACTGGCACCTCGGCTGCCCTGCAGGAGTGCGAGCAGCTGCAGAAGATGTACGGAGGGCACATGGACGAGAGGACGCTGGAGAAGACGCAGCAGCAGCACATGCTGTACCAGCAGGAGCAGCACCACCAGATCCTCCATCAGCAGATCCAGGTATGGAGCCCGAGCTGGGCTTGCTGCAGCCTTAGCTGTGTGTCCTGCAGCTCCAGCCACCGAGCAGCCCCGGCAGTAGCAGGGAGGGTGGGTTCCTTGGCTCGCTGCGCTGAGGAGCAAGCCTGAAGGACCTCAAGAGATGTTTGCACAGCTGCTGTGAGAGCTGCAGTCAGGGATTGAGTATTTGCTGAGTCTGGAGATGTCCTACTTCACCAGGCAGTGTTTTGTAAATGTGCTGCTTGAGGCACTGATTGCAAACACTTCTTGTTTTCTTCTCATGCCTGGTTCAGGACTGCATCCGGCCCCCCCAGCCCTCTCCACCCTTGCAAGCTCCATGTGAAAACCAGCCAGCTCTGCTCACTCACCAGCTTCAGAGGTAAAGAAAGGGCTTTAGGAGAGCTCTGGGGAATGGGTTTTGCTCTTGCTCAAGCCCAGGGATGAGCTAACACACTGAGAGCCCCGGGCCAGCTCGGAAGTGTGTGCAGTGAGAACAGCAGAGGCAGTTCCCAGGGGGTCCTGCATGATCTCTTCAGCTGGACTCTGAAAGACTTGTGGAGGCAGAGGAGCATGGTTCAGGCACAGCTCTGCTTTGGGCAGATGGTTGGCACTTCTGCCCTCTGAGTGCCCTCAAAACATGGTACCTTCTCCAGCTGGCTTCTCTGATGTTTCCTCCTCGAGCTGCTGCTGGACCCCTCGCAGCTCCTCTGGCTGTGGGCTGGGAGTCTGCCCGTGGCTGCTGCACCCTGCCCTGGAGATGAGGCAGGCTGAGCTGGGAGGAAGGACAAAGGTAGTTTTTTGCCTGGCCACAGTGAGTCAGGAGGTGAACACCCAGTGGTGAGCCACAAGTGTCCTTGTCCTCAGCCTGCAGGTGCAGTCACCATGTTAGTCACTGCCTCTGTGACTCAGGTGGCTCTCAGAAGCCAGGCTGCAGAGCTTGGGGTCCCAGACCAGGGCTTTGTGTTGTTCCTTTCAATACAAGAAGGGCAGTGTTTGGTGTCACAAAGGCCTCCTGGGGAGGAGCAGGTGTGATGGAGCTGCTTGTTCCCCTGCTGGGGAGGAGCAGGTGTGATGGAGCTGCTTGTTCCCCTGCCCAGGTTAAGGATTCAGCCATCCAGCCCACCCCCAAACCACCCCAACAACCACCTCTTCAGGCAGCCCAACAGCAGCCCACCCCCTGTCAGCAGCAGCGTGCTCCAGCCCCACGGTAAGCACCAGCAGTGTGCCAGCCCCGGGCACTCCTCTGGGCAGGCACAGCCCTGGGGTCCCACCAAGCCCTGGGGACAGCAGAGCACAGAGGGCCTGGGGCTCCGTTTCCCCCCATGCAGCCTCCCCCTCGTGCGTGTTGCTGAGGCTGTGGAAGCCTTTCCAGCTGGCAGCCAGGGCCGGGGCTGGCCAGAGCTCGGCAGGGGCTGCCAGCTGGAATGTGCTGCAGGCTTTCTGGTCATGAGATCCCTGCGGATCGCTGCCGGGGGTGGGGAGGCAGGGCCGGTGCAGATCGCTGTCAGCTCTGCTTTGTTCTCACCCTGAGCAAGGGGCTCCAGCTGTGACCCTCGCTCACTGCCACAGCACACAGCCCTCAGAGCAGGGCTCCCCACTACCCACAGACACCTACTGGGGTGCCCAGTACGGCCCAGAAGTGGCCCAGCTGGCAGCTCCTGGGCCTCGCCTCAGGCTGGTGCAGGTGCTGAGGGTCTTTGTTCCTTGCAGGTGCCAGCTCCCAGTCCCAGTTCCAGGGGATGCCATCCCACAACACAATCTTCCCGCAGTCTGGTAACTGTTCCCCTCCCCCAGCCATGGGGCTGACGTGCCTGGGCCTGCAGCAGCAGTCACAACCTCAGCAGGTCACTATCCAAGTGCAGGAGCCTGGTGACATGGTCAGCAACAACCTCCTGCCAGGGGCCTCGGTGGCCGGGCAGGGCATGTCCTCCCACACACGGGGCATGCCCCTCAGCCCCAGTGCCAACCAGCTCCAGATGCAGCACCGTGCCAACCTGATGGCCTCCCTGTCCTACGGCCACAGGCAGCTGTCCAAGCAGCTCAGCGCTGACAGCGCCGAGTCACACAGGTAAGGCCACCTGGGAGCAGAGAGGAGGAGGAGGAGGGGGCAGATACCCTGGGCTGAGTTGTGACTCTCGGGGGCTGCACTGGGGAGGGAGCTGTCTCCCTGACCCCTGGAGAGAAGATTCTGGGGGGACCTCAGAGCTGCCTTCCAATAGCTGAAGGGATCCTACAGGAAGGCTGCTACCTGAGTGTGTCTAGAGCCAGGCCAAGGGGGAACGATCTGAAGCTGAGGCAGAGCAGGGTGAGACTGGAGCTGAGGGAGTTCTTCAGTATCAGGGTGATGAGACTGGCACAGGCTGCCCAGGGAGGCTGTGGCTGCCTCCTGCCTGGAGGTGCTCAAGGCCAGGTTGGATGAGGCCTTGGGCACCCTGTGCTAGTGAGGCACGGAAGGTTGGAGTAGCTCTCTTGGGTGCCTCCCAGTCGAAGCCATTGGGTGACACTGAGCAGTGATCCCGAGCCAGGCCAGGGCTCCGTGTGGCTCGGGAGCAGCTCTGGCTGCAGCAGGCAAGTGCAGTGACTGCTCCTCCTGTGTCCTCCGCAGCCTGACGGTGAGCAGGTACCCCCCTGCCAACTACGACCAGGTGCACTTACACCCCCACCTGTTCCCGGAGCAGCCTCGCGTCTCGCCCAGCAGCTACAGCCCGGCCGGAGGCGTCGGCTTCCCCGCGGCGCAGCAGGCGCTCAAGGTCCCGCAGCTCGAGCAGTTCCCCAGCTTCCCCCCCAGCGCACACCAGCCGCAGCAGCACTACACCACCTCGGCACTACAGCAGGCACTGTTGTCCCCCACGCCCCCCGACTACAGCCGACACCAGCAGGTGCCGCACATCCTGCAGGGACTGCTGTCGCCGCGGCACTCGCTGAGCGGCCACTCGGACATGCGGCTGCCGCAGGCGGAGTTTGCACAGCTCATCAAGCGGCGCCAGCAGCAGCAGCAGCAGCAGCAGCAGCAGGAGTTCCAGGAGCTGTTCAGGCACATGAGCCAAGGGGATGCGGGCAGCATGGGCGCCAGCGTGGCACAGAACCTCTCAGAGCGCCAGTCGCTGTCTTTGCCTTACCAGAGCGCTGACACCTACCACCCCCAGAGCAGCCCCCAGCACCTCCTCAAAATCAGGGCGCAGGAATGTATCCAGCAGGTGCCCCCCGGGACGGTGCCACCGCACGGATACGGCCACCAGCCAGCCCTGTTCCACTCGGAGAGCATGGAGGAGGACTGCGCGGGCGAGGGGGCCCGGGACAGCTTTGCAGACACTAAGAGCTCAAACACATTGACCAAAGGTTGCCACGAGACCCCTCTGCTGGCAAACGCAGCAGGGCACGGGGACCCCGACCCCTTGCTGGGCACTGGGAGCCACGCGCAGGAGCTGGGGACGCACCAGTACCGGCACCAGCCTGCGCCCGCCTTCAGCAGGAGTAAGGTGCCCAGCAGAGGTAAGGCTTCCTGAGGTGCTGGAGGACACCAGCTCAGCCTGGCACAGCAGGGCTGCCGTGCCAGGGCTTGCATAGCACATGGAATTCCCTGGATTCTTCAGGCTTCCGTGGCCCGAGGGGAATTGCAGGCAGAGTCTAATAAACAGTGTGTGAAGGGGACCCAACCAGCTGCTTGTCTGGGAACGTGACCTGCTCCTGCAGGCAGGTAGAGGCCATCTCCCAGCGTCCTGCCTGCCTTCCAGGGGTGCTCCCTGCTGCTGGTGTGTTTGATCCTGGTGCTGTTCCCCATCCCATGTAAAGAATGAACTAGAAACAGCCCAGGGCCTGCTGTCCCCCCAGCTGTGTGTTCCTCCTGCTAGGAACAGCTCCTTGTGCCCAGGCATTGCCAAAGCTCTCACAGATGTGTTTGGTAAGAGCAGTGGTAAACATCTTGTAGCCGAGGCCCTCTTGCAGCATCTCCTCTGGCTCTTTGGGAAGCAGCAGCAGGACTTCAGCCCTGCTTGAACTAGAAGTGGTTGACTCTGGAGGAGGGGAGTTGGAACTTGCTGTTAGCATCCAAAGACCTTTCCTGCTGGTTGGAAGCAGCTGCACCTCTGCTCCTCAGTGGCTGTGCTGGCAGCAGGCTGAGCTGCAAGAGAAATTGCTGCCTGGGCTGGAGCTGCAGGCCCTCTGTCAGCAAAACAGCCTCCGAGCCCCTGCCCAGGAGGGCTCCAAAGAGAGGCCCCCAGGCTGCACCGGGCAGATCAGCATTCAGGGCAGCACTGAGCTGCGCTGGTCCGGGGCCGCCTGCCCGCCCTTGGCACAGAGGGGCAGTGTCCGGGCACAGGAGGCAGAGCTTTGTGTGGGGACACAGCACGGGTTTGTTGGGAAAGGCCCAGGCTGGAACAGGCTGGCTCGCAGGGCAGGGGGGCTCGCCAGCCCCTGGCCCCTCCAGGGTGCAGGCGGGGGTGGGGAGGAGGCACAAGGCTCCAGAAGGCAGCTTGAGCTGGGGGCTGCCGAGGTGTTGGCTCTTGGACATCGTTCTCCTGCCCTGCTTGGAGCAGGGCAGAAGGGCCCCAGGTTAGGCACAGCTTGGAGAGCAGAGGTGGGTTTGGCACCGAGCTTGCATGGTGCCAGCAGGGCCCCGCTGGGGGAAGCACAGCGCTGGGGAAGGCAGGGGGGTACCTTCTGCCCCTGCCCTGGGGATGCTGGAAGCAGTTACACAAGGGAGAGGACTTCGGACTGGGAGGCTTTGTAACTGAGGCAGGGCGAGTAAATGTTTACAAATAGGCTTGTGTAAGCCCCCCTGGCAGGGCTGCTGGGAGGCCTCCTCTGGTAACCCCTGTGCTGGGATGCTGCTGCCTGCTCTGCTTGCCTCCTGCCTCCAGTAACCCACTGGGAATGCCGCCGGGTCCCGGGCAGAGCCAGCGCCGCAGCCGCCTGGGACCCTCCCCCGCGCTGCTCCATCCGCACACCAGCAGCACACTGCTGCTCCCCTGCCTCACCCGGAGCAGCTCCAGCGTGCCCTGGCACGGCCGCCAGAGGCTGACCAGGGACTGGCAGCTGTCCCCAGTGCTGTGCCGGGGGCAGCCGTTCCCAACCACCGCTTGGCTTCGCCGTGGTTTCCTGTTGTGAGGAGGCCACAGCTGCTCTTGGGGCAGGAGCACCTTCCCTGCTGCCCAGCGCCCCCAGCCTGCTTGCCACGGGGCAGGGCATGACTGCAGTGGCTCAGGAGCACTGGAGGGAGTGTGATGACCCAAAAAGCTGTGGCTTGTCTGTGGAGCATCTCTCCTGCAGACCATGGGGGTGTGGAGCAGGTCTGTGTTTGGGATGTCTCAGCTGCCTTTGAGCAGCTCTGCTCCAGCCAAGCCATCCCAGGGCTGGGAATGTTGCCCGTGGGAAACCTGGGCACTGAAGGAGCTGAGCTGGCAAGGCTATCCCTGCCAGCCGTGCCAGTGTCACATGCCACACTGACACAAAGACCAGCTGGAACAGGAGCCCCACTCCCTATGGATGTGGGATGAAAGGCTCCCCTGGTGCGGGTGAGGGAAGGGGCTGGGGGGGGTTGGAGCTGTTGAGCCTGGAGAGGGGAAGGCTCCAGGGAGACCTCAGAGCAGCCTCCCAGTGCCTGAAGAGGCTCTGCTGGACAAGGGCTGGGGGTGACAGGAGGAGAGGGAATGGATTGAAACTGGAGCAGGGCAGATTGAGACTGGAGGTGAGGAAGAAACTCTTGGCCTTGAGGGTGGTGAGACACTGGCATAGGTTGCCCAGGGAGGCTGTGGATGCCCCCTGCCTGGAGGTGTTCAAGCCCAAGCTGGATGAGACCCTGAGCTACCTGTGCTGGTTGGAGGTGTCTCTGCCCTTGGCAGGAGGTTGGCACTGGATGAGCTTTAAGGTCCCTTCCAACCCAAACCATTCCATGACTTCAGCCCAGCCCTCAGACCGAGCTGTGTCCTCAGGGGCACTGCACTGGCACCAGTTCTTTTGTGCCAGGGCTGCTCCAGGCCAGGGGCACTCACCCAGGGAGCCTCACTCACTCCCGAGGCAGCGGCAGAGCTGTTTGTGGAGCTGCAGCAGCAGCCAGCAGCAGGCTGCCTGCCCGCAGCCCCCTCCCCGCAGCTGTGTCCGAGCCGCGCGTGGGTGGCACAGCCCCGGCCCCGCCAGCAGCTGCTCCCCCGCGTTTGCCTTTCCGGGAAGGGGTCGGTAACCGAGGGTAACCCTGCCGCGGGCAGGGGACCGGCAGCCTGCCTGCGCCTCCTCCTGCCCCCGCACCGGGATCCTGCCGGAGTGCTGCCCCGGAGGGAGGCAGGGCACTGGCAGCAGGGTGCCAGCCATGCTCCAGTGCCCGGTGGTGGTGTGCCGGGCTCAGGGGGCACACAGTGCCCAGGATGGGGTCTTGTTCGAACTGGGGCACTTGGCAGATGTGTCCACTTGGGGAGCATCTGATGCACAGACTGACAGAAGGGGTTGGGTCAACCAGTGCCAGTCTCCTGCCGTGGGCAGGGGCACCTCCCACCAGCACAGGTAGCTCAGGGCCTCATCCAGCCTGGCCTTGAGCACCTCCAGGCAGGAAGCATCCACAACCTCTCTGGGCAACCTGTGCCAGTGTCTCCCCACCCTCACTGTCAGGAATTTCTTCCTCAGCTCCAGCCTCAATCTGCCCTCCTCAAGCTCCAATCCATTCCCTTTCCTCCTGTCACTGCCAGCCCTTGCCCAAAGTCCCTCCCCAGCTCTCCTGGAGCCCCTTCAGCTACTGCCAGGCTGCTCTGAGGTCTCCCTGGAGCCTTCTCTTTCCCAGCCTGAACAGCCTCAACTCTCCCAGCCTGTCCCCACAGGAATGGTTTCTCCAGCCGTCTGATCATCCTCCTGCTCTCAGAGCTGTGTTCCCAGCCAGGAGGTGGTGGTGTCCTCCCAGCACAGATTGCTTCCTGCTGCCCAGAGCCCTGTGACGGCCACCAGCTTGCCAGCACAGGGCATCTCCCCGTGCCACCGAGGGCAGCTCCCCGGCGCTGTGGCCACGTCTGCCTGTGTGTGCTCCACAGGAGTGCTCGCTGCGAGTGAGCTGTTTACAGCTGCTGCGGGGCCCAGGGCTCTTCAAAACAATCTGTGCTGATGGCAGGAGGTTGGGCTCGATAGGAATGTAGCCTTTACCCTCGGTCATGAGAGCTCGCGGTGCAGATGGACTTTGCCAGGCAGAGCTCTTGTGTACTCCTGCACCAGATTGCAGGAGGGCAGGGAGAAGTCATCTGATAAAATGACTTCTGCCCAGCCCTTGCAGCAGGGTTGTGCTGTGCTGAGGGCTGCCAGGGAGCCCTGCTAGAACATCCTGTGGAGGAGGCTGGGGAGGCTCTTGTGTAACGGTGTGGGCAGCACAGGGAGGAGGCCAGCTCGGGCTCCAGGGGGGAGGACAGTGCTGGGGAGGGGCAGGCAGAACGGGTCTGGCTCCTGGACTTCAGTTTTAGGCTGCTTTTGTAGCTCTCAATGAAGACAACTGAGATCTTTGGGATCTCAGTGCTGGAAGGAGGAACCTGCCCAGTGCCATCCTGGGGGACCCTGGTGCTGCATCCCTTGGGCAAAAGCAGCTGGCATCCCTGCCCACCCACCAGCACCACTCCTGCCACCACATCTCAAACCGCCCCTCCATGGTGCCGTGTGTCACCCAGAGCTGCAGGTTCCTCCTGCTGACCTGTCCCTTCCCTGCCTTTTTTTCCAGAGTCCGTCGTTGGGAATTGCCTGGACAGGAGCTCCCCTGGCCAAGCCATGCAGGTGCCTGACCACAACGGGCTGGGCTACCCTGCGCGGCCCCCGTGCGGCGAGCAGGCGCGGCCCCGCGGGCTGCAGCGGCACCACACCATCCAGAACAGCGACGATGCCTACGTAGGTCGGGGGAGGCCCTGCCCGGGGGCGTGGGCAGCCTGCAGCTGCCCTGGGTTATGTGGGAGGTCAGGGTGGGCAACCCTGGGGATGCTTCAGGAGGTCACTTCTGCTTAGCTCTGGCAGTGTCTTAGCAAAGGCCAAGGGGAAAGTGCTCCTCCTCCACCTGGGGTTGGCTGCTCTTGCCCTGGCATCTCTTCTCTAGCCCCCAAGGCCCTTCTGATGAAAGGGCCTGGGCAGCCCCGGGCCTGGCTCTGCCCAGGGAGGGGTTTGTGGGCACATTGCAGCTTTGGTTCTGTGATGCTGCTGGAGGAGCTGGCAATGCAGCCCAGACCCTGAGAGAGCACAGGGGGCACTTGCCCTGCTCCCCTCCTTTTTTGGGCTGTTGGCATCTGCCCTGCCCAGGCCTCGCTGCAGTCCATCTCCCTGCCCAGTTAGCTCAGTGTGGGTCAGGAGGGGGCTTGGTCTCCCCGGCCCCTTCCTGTGTTGAGGCTGCACCTGGTGGGCAGGGTTCACTCAGCAGCCCCTCCTGCAGGGCTGGGGGAGCTGGGGGTGCCCTTGCCCTGCCCCCTCTGACCTGTGTGCTGCTGCCCCTGCAGGTGCAGCTGGACAGCCTGCCCGGGATGAGCCTGATGGCAGGGAAGGCTCTGAGCTCTGCACGCATGTCGGACGCCGTCCTCAGCCAGTCCTCGCTGATGGGCAGCCAGCAGCTGCGTGCCAGGGACAGCGAGGGTGAGGGCCCGCAGGGCACCCGCGGGGCTGGGCAGAGGGTGAGGGCCCGCAGGGCACCCGCGGGGCTGGGCAGAGGATGAGGGCCCGCAGGGCACCCGCGGGGCTGGGCAGAGGGGGAAGGCCCGCAGGGCACCCGCGGGACTGGGGTGCTCCTGTGGGTCGGAAAGCAGCTGGTGGCCAGCAAAGCCTCTGGGCCAGGGGCTGCAGAGGGCAGTGTGCTGCTGGAGGGGAGCTCCGTGGGCGCTGGGGGGAGCAGCGATGAGGATCACTGCGGGGCAGCGCTGCCTTCGGGGCCGCTGTCGGGGCCACATCATCCCCAGCCCCTGCTGGAGCTGTTAACTCCTTAGCACTCCTCCTGCTAACCTGCTGCTGTGCTTCGACCTTGCAGAGTGTGGGGAGAGTTTGGAGGGTCAAGAGCATCCCAGCCTGGGTGATGGCAGCCAGCATCTGAACACCTCCTGCTACCCCTCGACGTGTATCACAGACGTCCTGCTGAGCTACAAGCACCCAGAGGTGCCCTTTGGGATGGAGCAGGCAGGGGTGTAACCAGGAGGGAGTGAGTATTGCAGCCTCTGACACCTCAGGTTCCCTCAGCTTTGTGTGCATCTCCTTCCTTGTCCCCTTGCTGCAAGGGCAGAGGCCTCTGCTGCAACAGGATTCCAGAATGGGCTGGCTTGGAAGGGATCTTCAAGTGCCAACCCTCCTGCCATGGGCAGGGGCATCTCCCACCAGCCCCAGGTTGCTCAGGGCCTCATCCAACCTGGCCTTGAAACACCTCCAGGGAGGTTGTGGAGCACAGAAGCACAGAATGTGATCGAAGATTTATGCTCCACAGCCTCCCTGGGCAACCTGTGCCAGTGTCTCCTCACCTTCCCTCTCTCTGCTCCCCAACCTCCCTGGGCAACCTGTGCCAGTGTCTCCTCACCCTCCCTCTCTGTGCTCCACAACCTCCCTGGGCAACCTCTGCCAGTGTCTCCTCACTCTCAAGAACTTCTTCCTCATCTCCATTCTCATTCTGCCCTCCTCAAGCTCAAGTCCATTCCCTCTCCTCCTGTCACTCCCAGCCCCTGTCTGAAGTCCCTCCCCAGTTCTCCTTGCAGCCCCTTCAGCTACTGCCAGGCTGCTCTGAGGTCTCCCTGGAGCCTTCTCCTCTCCAGACCCAACAGCCCAAACTCTCCCAGCCTGTCCCCACGGGGGAGCTTCTCCAACCCCTTTCTGATCACCCTTCTGCCGTTCCCCCTGGGGTGTGGTGTGTGGGAAGGTAGTGGAGGGCTGTGGGAGCAGCTGCCCAGCCCTCCCCCAGGCCCTCCTGACATCTCTGCCTCCTCTCTTGCAGGTTTTCTGTACAGCTTTGACTCGAGAAGGTCCATTTGAAACCAACAGTATCTAGCAGCACCGCGCCAAATCGCCGTCGTATTTCTGGCTAACTGGAATACCATGGCCCCCCTCCAGCCCCGGCCCTGCCTCCTTCCTTTGGTTTCTCCACGTCTCACCACCTCTGCCTGTAGCTCCAGCTGGCACCCAACTAACCAGAGAGCCCCGCAGGAGGGCGCAGAGCCCCAGCCCCGGCGCTGGGCCGGGGGCTCGGAGCGAGCAGTGCCTGCTGCCCGGGCGGGGCATGGCGCGGGGGTACCCCTGGCACAGGCTGTGCTGCCCTTCCAGCCTTCACCCTTTGCACTGGGGAGGGGCCCAGCGCGGCCCAGGCAGCGCCGGCGGGGGCAAGGAGGGTGCCAGCCCCGCCGTGGGTGGCACAGCCCCCCTGTGGGTGGCACCCACCCCTGGTGCAATATGCTTCTGTCTCATCCCTGTCTGCTGTTGTTCCTCCTCTCTCCTGTTGGTCAGTGTGCTGAAAGGATCCCTGATCCCCACCTCTGGTCCCCAGCCCTGCTCCCCACCGACTCTCCCCACTTCTCAGACCCACAGACCACCTGGGGGAGGGGAATTCTCTTTTCCTGGCTTCACGTAGGGAAGGTGGAATTTTTTTCCTTTGTTTTCTTGGCTTCTTCTCCTCCTCCTCCTCTTCCTGCTGACGTAGGAATCGTTTTTTGGTCAATGTTTTATTATTATTGTTGTTAATAAAAGGCAAAAGGAACTTCTGTTGGAGAGACATTTTTAAGTAGATTCTGTTCTCTATGAATTGTGACTTGCACCTTTCGTTCAAGGTATTTTGTTTCTTCTGATGCCGTTGTACTTGTGACTGGTTCTGTGCCAGGGCCACAGTGCTGTTCTCCTTCAGCCCGCATAGATCCCTCCCCCTCCTCCTCCTCGTTCTCCTCCTCCTCCTCCCCACCCTTTCCTCGAGGGATAGAGCACGGAGTTCCCCCCCAGCCGGGGCTCAGGAGCACTCGGGGTCATCATTTGCCTTTGGGACTTCGCAAGCTGCAGCTCTCCAGTTCTTCTTAGTGACACTTTTCTGGAATATTTTATAAAACAAAAAGAAAAACAAACAAACAAACAAAAAAGGAGTGAAAAAAAAAAAGGAAAATAAAAAGTGAAAAACTGATCGAGGCCTGGGGACCTCGGAAGGAAAATCCTGAACCCAGCACAGCCTCTTGGCCACCCTCACCCCTGTGCCCGCTTCCCACCGAGGAGCAGCCTCCCCCTGCAGCTGCCAAGCCTCCGGGGCTGGGTCCTGCCATGCTACAGGGGGGTAAGGGGTGGGGGTGTGGGCACACGATTGGCCGTGGGGCAGCCTGGCAGGACCATCCCTGCGGTCGGTTTATCCTTTTGTTTACATGACACTGAAATCGGTGGGGGCGGCAGGCGGGCGGCGGCCGCAGGAGCAGGGCCTGGCCCCCCCCAGCTGTGCCTGGGCCCCCCCAGCTGTGCCTGGGCCCCCCCCCCGCTGTGCCTGGGCCCCCCCCCC
>VWYK01003041.1:167993-179809 GCA_013399775.1 Semnornis frantzii
ATCTTCAGGATGTTTCTGAAGGTCTCAGCTCTTGCCCTGGTGCTCCTGGTGGTCTCAGGTGAGGTGGCCTGTGGGTACCCAGTGCTAGGAGGGTCCTGCCCTGGGGGGTGGGGATGCTGAGCAGGACTGTGCCCATACTGACCGTGCCATCTGCTTGCAGGGGCACAGGCTGATGTCAACCCAGATGAGGTGGCCAGCGTGATCTGGAAGTACTTCACCGAGCTGAGCAACAATGCCAAGGAGACAGTGGACGGGCTGCAGCAGTCCGAGATCACCAAGCAGCTAGAGTGAGCACAGGGGGCACACGGAGTTGGGGGGCAGGGGAGGGGGCTGCGGGCACGCCGGGGCACTGACACGTCCCCTCTTCCAGTACCCTGCTCCAGAGCAACCTGCAGAGTGCCAGCCTGTACGCCGAGGACCTGCAGCGGCGGCTGATGCCCTTTGCCGTGGATCTGCAGACGCGGCTGGTGCAGGACTCGCAGCGCCTGAAGGAGCAGATCCAGCAGGAGCTGAAGGAGCTGCAGGCCAAGCTGGCACCCTACGCCGACGAGGTCCACCGGCAGATCGGCACCAACATCCGTGAGCTGCAGGCCAAGATCAGCCCCTACGCCGAGGAGCTGCGCTCCCGGGTGGATCGCGGCACCGGGGAGCTGCGGCAGGCGCTGGAGCCCTATGCCAGCGAGCTGCGGGGGCGGCTGCAGGACAACGCCGACAGCATCCAGGCCTCTCTCAGCCCCTACGCCGACCGCCTGCAGCAGCAGATCGACGGCGGCGTGGAGAGCCTGAAGGAGCACCTGGCACCGCTGGCCGACGACCTGAAGGCGCAGGTGGAGCAGAGCGTGGCGGAGCTGCGCCGCGGGCTCAGCCCCTACGCCGGGCAGGTGCAGGAGGGCCTCAACCGGCAGCTGGACAGCCTGACGGCGCAGATGGACAAGGCGGCAGAGGAGCTGCGTGCCCGCCTGGCTGCCAGCTCGGAGGAGCTGCGTGCCCAGCTCAGCCCCCTGGCCGAGGAGCTGCGGCAGGTGGCCAGCGGTGATGCCGAGAGCCTGCGGCAGCGCCTGGCGCCCCTAGCCCAGCAGCTGGACCAGCGAGTGGGGCAGACGCTGGAGGCCTTCCGGCAGCAGGCGGCTCCCTTCGGAGAGGCCTTCGGGCAGCAGCTGGTGCAGCGCCTGCAGGAGATGAAGCTCAAGCTGGACTCGGGCGCCGCCGGCGTGGAGGACCACCTGGAGCTGCTGGAGAAGGAGGTGCGGGAGAAGGTCGCAGCCTTCCTCAGCACTGCTCAGCCACCAGTGGAGAACTGAGACCCCCCCCTCGCTGCGTGGGGAGGGCATGGGGTGACCAGCTGTGCCCCCACACCATGGGCATCCCGGGCAGTGCCCGTGGCAGAAATAAACAGGCCCTTGTGAAGTACCTTCTGGTCTGTGTCTGCCCTCAGCATCTCACTGTCCTGCCCCGGGGCACCCAGACAGCTGCTCCAGGGGGAGGGCATCACCCTGAATTCAGGTCACAGGGCACCAGGGAGAGGGAACACAGGTGGGGCCAGGTGGGTGGGGGGTCCCCATCTGCAGGACAGGGCTGGAGGTTCTGGCAAGACCAGGACCCAGGACGTCACTGCACTGCGGTGCTGCAGCAGCTTGGTGTCACCTGGGTGGCTCCAGAGGGCACAGGGCCAAGCACCCCCACTGCGGTGGGACCAGCTGCTGCTGCTGCTGCAGGGAATGGGTTGTGCAGGGTGGGTGACAGGCACCAGCCCCCCCTACCCTGCAGGCACCATGGCGAGGCACGGGGAGGCTCAGGCAGGGAGCAAGCTCGGGTCACCAGGTGATTCCCAGCTCAGGGAGAAGGAAAAGGCATAGGAGCTATGGGCACAGCCAGCAACATGAGCTGCCTCCCCAAAGACATCTCCCACCGTTAGGGGTTTCCCCTGTGGGCTGCCGTGGGCAGGAGCTGCAGGACGGGAGTGTAGCCAGGGCTGGCCAGGGCAACCCCAAGTGTCCCCACGGTGAGGTAGCAGAGTGGACTTTGGTGCCAGCAGAGTGCTGGTGACTGCTCGGATCTTCACCCCTGCCGTGCACAGGACTTTGCCCTCCAACACAGGGTGCCCACTCCAGCCTTACTCCAGCCACACAACCCAACCCCTTCCTGGCACAGCTGGAGCCATCCTCGTCCTCCTGCACCCACCTGGGCCCCAGCCCCAGGTTCTGGGCTCCCATTCTCCCCTCCTTTGGCTGCGACCCCTTGCAGCAGAAGCTTCTCCGCAGCCCTATCGCCACCCTAGCAGCTCCCATCCGCTGTTTACTGCACGATGCAAAGGTCAGCGGCGAGGGCAGGGGCAGGGGCAGGCTCGTCCCCAGCAAGCTGCAGAGCCAGCAGCGAGGCTCCCTTATCGCTGGGAAAACAAGAGCCGCTCGGGCGGGCCGGGCCGGTGGCTGCTTGGGAAGGGGCAGGCGAGAGGGCAGTCAGATGACCGAGCCCCCCCAGCGCCACCTCTCAGGAACTTCCGCGGGGCTCCACGTTGTGTTTACAGGGAGTGAGGTCCAAAAAGCCTTCCCCTGCCGATGTGCTTCTCGGCCTCCCGCCGCGGGGAGCATATAAAGGGAGCCGCAGGCCAGCGCCCGGCAGGAGGGATGCAGGAGGTGAGCAGGAGCCAGGTGAGGCGGACAAGCCCACAGGGCTGTGGGCACCTCCTGCCCGGCTGGAGGAGCTGGGCATCAGCCCTCACTCGTGCTGGGGGCTGGGTTATGGTTCATGTGTTACAGGGAACCCCAGGAGCAAGGTCCTGGCAGAATGCAGTGGAGGGGGCATGAAGAGCAGGGACCCCCGAGCCCCGAGGGCTCAGAGAGGTGCCCTGCAGTGTGCCCTGATGTGCTGCTCTTCTCCCTGCAGCGTGCTGGCCTGCTGGCCTGGCACACCATGCCTCTGAAGCTGGCACTTGTGCTCACTCTCCTGGCTGCCTTACCAGGTGGGTGCTGAGCACAGGAGCATGCTCAAGGAGGGTCAGTGGCAGCTAGCTGGGGGCAGGGCTGGGTGTGGGCAGCACCCCATGAACTGCTGCCCTCCTGCCCACAGTGTCACTGGCTGAGCTGGCACAGAATGGCTTCTGGGAGTACCTCAGCCAGCTGACGAGTGACAAGGATGGCACAGAGCACGGCCAGAGCAACAAGCTGGGCAGGGACATCGTGTGAGTAACACCCTGCCAGGGGCTTGCCTCGTGGTGCCCAGCCTGGATAGACACCTGTGGTCCCTCCACAAGCTCCCCCCCCGGGTCCCACCCTCGCACACTGTCCCCACGTCTCTGGGGGCAGAGAAGCCCTCTGGGCATAGCCCTTGTGGCTGCCAACGGCTTTATTAAGCGTGCCAGGGCACAGCAGGGTGCCACAATAAGTTGGGGGTGCTCAGTAACCACATCTGCTGTCTGGCACAGAAACCTGAAGGAGAACATTCAGGATGGGGTCAGCTACATGGGAAACTTCCTGGAGAAGCTGGCACCGCTGGGCAGCAGAGGGCTCCAGGCCCAGCTGTACCAGGACTCGGACAGCTTGCGGAAGATCATCAGGAAGGAGCTGGAGAGCCTGAGGGTGAAACTGTCCCCGTACGTGGATGATGTCCACCACAAGGTCGGCAAACACCTGGATGAGCTCCGCGATCAGCTGCAGCCCTTCACGGAGGAGCTCCTGGACCAGCTGTCCCTGAACGCCCGGCAGCTGCGGCGCCACCTCATGCCCAGCCGGGAGCTGACGGCTCAGCTCCTGGAGGGCGCGGACGAGGTGCAGCGGTTCATGGCTCACTATGCCGACAAGATCGCCTCGCACACCGACCAGGTGAAGGGCATTTTCCACCCCTATGCAGACAGGCTGGTGACCGAGATCCACCGCAACGTGGAGGAGCTGCACAGGAACATCAGCCCTCACGCGCGGGCCAGCCCGGAGCAGCTCAACCGGTACATCCAGGAGCTCTCCACCAAGCTGACCCAGAACGCCAAGGACCTCCACCAGAAGATCCAGAGAAACCTGGAGCAGCTCAAGGTGAAGCTGAGCCTTTACCCTGGCAGACTGCGGCAGCAGGCGGCCCCTGCGGAGGAGCTGTCCCGAGAGGTGCAGCGGCGGGTGGAGGAGTTCCGGAGGGACACGTACGTCCAGATCCAGGCTTTCACCCGGGCGCTGGACCAGGAGACGGAGGAAATGCGGCTGAAGCTCTCCTCCGGGCCGCCCGCGCTGGGCGATCCCCAGGAGGATGTTCCTGCCGCGGAGGACCTGCGGGCTCGCCTGGACGCACTCTGGCGGGACCTGGCGCGCAGCCTGGGCGAGCGCGGCGGCGGCGACAGCCGCTAAGGGCCGGGGGCGGGCGGGGCCGGGCGGGGCCACCCCAAACGCAATAAAGGCGGCGCCGTCGCGCCCCTGCCTCACGTGACCGCCCGCGTCACATGACCGCCCGCGTCACGTGGCGGCCTCGCGCGCCGCTGCGGCGGTTCCGAGATGGCGTCGCTGGGGGCTGTGGAGGCCGGAGGGGGGTCCCTGTTCCAGCCCCTGGGCGCCGAGGACGGCGAGCAGCGCCCGGCCGAGATCGAGTCGCTGTGCATGAACTGCTTCCGCAGCGTGAGCGGCCGCGCCGGGAAGGGCCTCTGCGGGCGGGGGCTGCTGCAGCGGCCTGAGAGAACCGAGCCGCAGCAGCCTGCCAGTATGGGCACAGGGCTCCGCGGGGCTCGAGGGGCTGGGGCCGAGGAGCCTGTGGGGGCGTGAGACGGGGGTCTGCTGCGGAGGGCTGAGCCCAGGCCAGAGGCGCGGCGGCCTGCGGGGTCTGAGGGTCTGGGAGTCCTGGTCAGGATCCTGCAGGGGCTGGGACAGGGGCCGGCCGGGGAGGGCCAGATGGGGATAAGCTGGGGCTGGAGCCACAGTGCTCCCATAGTTGGGCTCTAGGGGCCTGCCGGAGCGTGTGTGCCTGCTTCAGGGCTACAGAAGCCCTGGGCAGGTGACTCCACATACAGAGGTCTGTGAGTTCAGTGAGGGCAGGACCTGAGAAGGACCTGCTGGTGATCACAGCTTGTCCTGGAGCTGAGGGGTGGTGCTAGGAGCTGGTGAGCGTCGGCCCAGGAGGTAGGCACGGAGCCAGTGGGAGGCAAGAGAGGGGAGGCAGAGCCTGCTAGGGGGGCAGGGTTGGGTGTTGTGTGGCAGGGCCCAGGGTTGGAGACCTGCCCAAGGGGAGCCTTAGCAGGAACAGGAGAGCTGTGGGGAACAGGGCCCTGAGGATCTGAGTTCCCACGAAACCCCTTGCTGCTGCAGGGTGTGACACGGCTCCTGCTCACCAGGATCCCCTTCTTCAAAGAGGTTATCGTCAGCTCCTTCAGCTGCGACAGCTGCTCCTGGTCCAACACAGAGATCCAATCTGCAGGCAGGATCCAGGAGCAGGGCGTACGCTACACCCTGACCCTCACCTCCCGCCAGGTTAGCAGGGGCTGGGGCTGCCAGGAGGCTGCCAGGCTGCTGGGCAGCTGCCTCCTGCACTCTTTGTCCCTCTCAGATGGAGCAATAAGTGCTCCTCTTCTGTGCTGCTCAGTCAGTCAGGTTGTTCATGCAGGAGCAGCCTTTTTAAGCCCACAGTGTGGCTGGTCCTGGCACAAAGAGGCTGTGGACCTGGCCTGGAGCTAACTCTGCTGCTCTGTGGGCTGCTAGGGGCCTGGGGATCCTCACACTGCTGCTTCCCTGTCCTGTGCAGGACATGAACAGGGAGGTGGTGAAGACTGACTGTGCCACGGCCCGGATTCCTGAGCTGGACTTTGAGATCCCAGCGTTCACCCAGAAGGGAGGTGGGTGAGCAGCAGCTGCGCAGTGGGCACCAGTTAAGGCCCTGGCATCCTCTCCTTTGGGCTGTGAGGATGCTGAGGGGACTGGAACATTGCCTGATGAGGCTGCTTAGTCTGGAGAAGAGGGGATCTGTTTATAACTATCTGAGGGCAGGGGGTCAGGAGGCGGGGCGGACAGGCTCTGCTCACTGCTGCCTGGGATAGGACAAGGAGCAATGGATGGAAGCTGCAGCACAGGAGGTTCCAGCTCAACACAAGGGACAACTTCTTGACTGTAAGGGTCCAGAGCCCTGGCACAGGCTGCCCAGAGAGGTTGTGGAGTCTCCTTCTGTGGAGCCTTTCCAGGCCCGTCTGGATGTGTTCTGTGTGCCCTGAGCTGGATTGTCTGGTCCTGCTCTGGCAGGGGTTGGACTGGATGAGCTCTTTTGTCTCCCTTCCAACCTCTGACACCCTGTGAGCCTGTGTGATCCTGTGAATGAGCTCCACAAGGCCAAGGTGTGGAGGCTGGCAGGGTGGGCAGCACTGCTGGGATTCATTTAGTGGTGGTGTCCTTTCTGTTTTCATTCCCAGTCCTGACCACCATTGAAGGAATCATTGACAGAGCTGTGGCAGGCCTGGAGCAGGACCAGCCCATCCGCAAGGTAAGAGGCCTTCAGCTGCTTGAAAGGGGCTGCAAGAAAGCTGAAAAGGGTCTTTGGACAAGGGGTGAGAGTGATGGGATGAGAGGGGATGGACTGAAGCTTGAGCAGGGCAGATTGAGACTGGAGATAAGGAAGAAATTCTTGGCAGCAAAGGTGAGGAGACACTGGCAGAGGTTCCCCAGGGAGGTTGTGGAGCACAGAGAGGGAGGGTGAAGAGACACTGGCACAGGTTGCCCACAGAGGTGTTTAGAGCCAGGATGGATGAGGCCTTGAGCAGCCTGGGCTGGTGGGAGGTGTTTCTGCCCATGGCAGGGGTGTTGGAGCTGGCTGAGCTCTAAGGTCCCTTCCAACCCAACCCATTCTGTGATTCTATGAAAGGGGAAGCTCCTCAGGGAGTCCTGCCTGGGAGACTATTGCTTTGCTCCTGCTGTGCCTGGGCTGGGCTGGGCTGGCTGCTGCAGGCTCTCTGGCTTGTGCTGTTGTCAGATTTGTCTCCACCTCTGGGCTGCCTCTGGTGTCCACCTCAGACGTGTCCTGTTCCGCAGGCGCAGGATGAGGAAGTGGCAGGCAAAATCGAGGAGTTCATCAGCAGACTGAAGCAGCTGAAAGAAGTTCCTTCCCCTTTCACCTTTGTGAGTAGGCTGGAAGGGAGCCCCTGCCTGAGCAGGGAGGCATGGGGATGGCTCCCTGAGGCTTCCTCCTCCCCCAGGTCCTCGATGACCCTTCAGGGAACAGCTTTGTGGAGAACCCTCGCGCGCCGCAGAGGGACGAGGCCCTGCAGGTCACTCGCTACAGGAGGACTCCCCAGCAGGCTGCCATGCTGGGGCTGGAGGTAACAGGGAGCTGCTGCTTCTGCCCTGCTTCCCTCGCCCTCTGGGAGACCCTGGCTTGAGGAACAGGGATTGATGTTTCCCCTTACATCCTTTGCAGGGAGAGGAGCAGGACGAGATGCCAGCAGAGTCTGCAGAGGACCTGAGGAATGAGGTTGGGGCCTGTGCAGTGTGATGGCAGCTGTGCCTGGGGCACTGGTGCCCAGGACAGGCTTTCTGATTCTCCTTTTGTGTGACCCAGGTGCTGCAATTCAACACCAACTGCCCTGAGTGCAATGCCCCAGCTAGCACCAACATGAAGCTAGTGCGTATCCTTGGAGCAGGGATGTGGGTGCAGATTGGTGTCCCCTGCCTGGGGGTAACAGTCACCCTGTCTGCTGAACCTGGTCTCCTCCTGCTGCACCCAGAAGGCATGATTGAATGGTTTCTAGAAGAGCCTGTCTGGGTGCAGGTGTCTCATGGCTGATCAGTGAGGTCCTGCAGTGCCAGGGGAGGGGCTGAGGCTGCTGCTTTGAGACTTCCCTGCCACTGAGTTTTCTTTGACTGTCTGCTCCAGAAATCCCCCACTTCAAGGAAGTGATTATCATGGCCACCAACTGTGACTCCTGTGGGCACAGGACCAATGAGGTGAGCTGCAGAACTCCTGAACCCTTTCTGAGGGGCTGAGGGGAGATGGGAGTGGTGCTCTGTGCTCTCATGGGTGGCTCTTCCCTCTGGGAGAGCATCATTTGGTGCAGTTCAGCCATCTCTACACTTGCTCAAGCCTGCTGGGCACTGTGCCCAGGGTTTTTGGAGCAGCCTCTGAGCTCCCAGGGTAAACCTTTACAACATCATGGCAGAGTTTTGGTGTCAGAGCCCCTGAAGCTGGCTGCTGGATGTTCCTAGGTGAAGTCTGGAGGAGCCGTTGAGCCCCAGGGCACCAGGATAACCCTTCGGATTACAGACCCCTCTGACATGACCAGGGATGTCCTAAAGGTACAGTGCCCCAGGGCACCTGCCCTGTCTTCCTGTGGTGGATGCATGGGGCCTGGTTGTCCCTGTGTGGGCACTCACCAGCTGCTCACCCTGGCAGTCAGAGACCTGCAGCGTGGAGATCCCAGAGCTGGAGTTCGAGCTGGGGATGGGAGCACTGGGAGGGAAATTCACCACGCTGGAGGGGCTGCTGAAGGACATCAGAGACCTGGTGAGTGGCCCTGCAGTGCTGGGCCTGGCTGTGGGGCCAACTGGCACAGCTGGCTGAGCGAGTGGCTCTGCTCTCCCAGGTTGAGAGGAACCCCTTCACCTTGGGGGACAGCTCTGTGCCCAGCAAGGCTGAGAAACTGCAGGAATTCGTTGGGAAGCTGCAAGAGGTGAGGCCATAGCTGATTCCCCACCCCCTGCAACGTGGGCTTTGGCTGCTGTTGCTGTAACAACTCCTTGGCAAGTATTTTTCCGGTTGCTCCACACTTGTCCTCCTGTGTCGTCAGTCCTCTTATGGAGCTGTTACTGAGTTTTGACTGGTGACAGTGTTGGAGCTGTAAAGCTGCATGCATCTGAGTGCCAGAAGTGCTGCAGGTTTAGGGGGAGCCTGAATGCTGCTTGTCTGTGCTCTTTCTGTAGGTCATAGAGGGGAAGACAAAGACTCACTTCATTATGGATGACCCTGCAGGCAACAGCTACCTCCAGGTATGGCATTGGGCATTGGGAAGGTGAACTCCTTGAAGTCTCCTGAACGGTTTGGGAGGATTTTCCTGTTTCCCTGGTGGTTGGCTGGGAGGGTTCCCTTTGGGATTTTGTAGGTGAGTGACTGGTCCAACAAAATGGAACTGCTTGGCACAAAGATGGCAGCAGTGTCTGCCTGCTCCTTGGATTTGGGGGCCAGGAATGGTCTGTCTTAAGTCATGCTCTGTGGTGTGAGGGACAAATCTTGCCTGTGTGAATGCTGTCCAAAGCCCCTCTCTGTGCAGCTGGAGGGTACTGGTGCCCGAGGCTGTGAGGAGGGATGTGAAAGGACTCTCCACGTCCCCCTGCAGAATGTGTATGCCCCAGAAGAGGACCCAGAGCTGACAGTGGAGCGCTATGAGCGAACCTTTGAGCAGAACGAAGAGCTGGGCCTGAACGACATGAAGACAGAGGGCTACGAGGCAGAGGGAGTCCCGGGCCGGTAGCTGGGTGCAGCCGGACCCCTCCGCCCTTTCCCAATGGCTCTGGGGACCAGGACTTGTTGGGGGCTAAGACCTCGTTCCCTGCCCCGGAGCGCAGCAGGGGCGGGCGCTGAGGCCTTGCTCTGGAAGTGTACGGGGGGGGATGCCGTTTGGGTGCTGTTTGGGGTCCCTCGGGGCCGCGACCCCCAAATAAAAGCGTTGAAGGAGTGTCCGTGTGCGCTGCTGCCGCTCGCTCCGCCCTACCGCCGCCTTAGCTCCGCCCTGCCCCCGCCGTTGCTCTCGGCCGTTCCTGCGGCCCGCTGTGGCGTCACTTCCGGCTCGCGCCACAATGGCTGCGCAGGGCCTGACCAAGGCTGAGTACCTGCGGCGCTACCTGAGCGGGCCGTCCGCCGCCGACACCGCCCAGCCCCGCCGCCGTCGCAAGAAGAAGCCCCCGGGTGGTGCCGGGAGGACCGGGTGAGTCGCGGGGAAGGGAGCGGCCGCGGCCTGCCCCAGCTGCCGCCTCTCGTCGCTGGCCTACCCGCCGCGGTGCGGATCTGTGCCGCCGGGACCCTTCTCCAACCCTCGTTGGGGCTCTCTCTAGGAGCGGTTTCCCTGACTAGGAAGTGCCTAGGATCTTCCCTCCGACCGATCTTCTCCCCCGCCCCGGGCGAGAAACTTCTCCCCGCAGAGAAATTCCACCTCTAGCTCAGAATTGCTCTCATTGCCACCTGCTCCGCCGGCTGGCAGGAGTCGGGCTGCTGCCTTTCTTGCTGGTGTCCTGATGGCAGTGCCCCTTCTCTCCGCTCCCAGGATGCGGATTGTGGATGACGATGTCAGCTGGAACAGCATTGCTGCTGTTCAGGAGAAGGAAGAAGAGGAGGATGAAGCAGACATGCCTGTGGTGAGCAGAGAATTACAGTAAAAAATGGTTTCATAGCCCAAATTTATGGTTACTCTTAAGTCTGTCTTTGGGAAGGGCTTGCTGAAACTCATCCTCACTTACCTCTCTTAATAGGTTCTGCGGTAGGGGCAGGGGACATTCCTGGTTGAAGCACAAAGTGGTTGGATTAGCTCTCTGTAGATTAAAGCAGCCTTTACAAGTGCCAGAAGTGCACAATAGAGCCACAACAACCTTAAGACAGCTGCTTTAAGTGAGGCAAAAAGTAACTGTGGGTTGCTGGAGTCTGCCGACCACTGCAGTGTGCTTTGTGGCATGGAAATCTGACAGCCAAGAGATGAACGTTTGGAGTTGAGAGCCTTGGGAAGCAGCTTTGAGACCCCCCTGCAGAAAGGCAGCTAAATGAGGGTCACCCATCAGAGCAGTTAGGTGTAAGGGCTGGCAAACATCCCTTCTCTCCTCAAAGCCTCATTGTTCCCTCTGTGTGTGCTCAGGTGGCAGAGTTCATTGATGAGCGCCCTGAGGAAGTGAAGCTGATGGAGGAATTCCGAACTAACGCCAAGTGGAAGCTGCTGGGAGGTGAGAGCAGAGCAGACCTTTCCCCCCTCTCCTTCTGAGTGTTTTAAGTGCTCCAGACATGGTCATTGCAAGTGGTGACTGAAAGGAAATCAGTCCTTGAGCTGCTGAAGAGATGCTGAGCCACGGAAGCCTAACAGTGGTGACCTTCTGCTTGTCTCCCTTCAGACCAGAACAAGGACTCGCAGAGCTCGAATGTTTCAGTACCTGCCAAGCCCACCACGAGGTATGGAGCTCCAACTGAAAACTCTCCTGTTGGTTCAGTTCTGAGGGTGCCAGAGACACCTGTGAGATGAGCCAGTGGAGCTCTGCAGTGTGCTGAGGGTGGTGGTGGTGGTGGTACCACCCAGCCTTTTTCTGAGAGTGCCTGTGGGATGTTCTGTGGTTGCACAGCACCCAGGCTCTGTGGGAGCGTGGTGAGACAGTGCTGATACAAGGGCACAAAGTGGAGGGACATCTGTAGCCTGAATGTCACAGGCATCCCTAGAGACGTAAGGGTAGAGCTTTCCTGTCAGCCAGGTTGCCTCAGAGGGCTTTTGGGATCAGCTTTGGGCATTCGGTGGCTCAGGGCACTCCACAAAGCTGCCGAATCGTGTGGAGGTTAGCTCAGAGGAGTCTTTGTCCTGCACCAGCACTGCTGCCTTCTGGGGTTCGCTTCCCGTCTGCTGAGAGCAGAACACAAACAACCTAACTCTGATTGTTCTTTTCTGCCCCGCCAGGCACCAGCAGCGTGGCTCCCCAGAGACGAACCTGCGGCACAACGCGGACAGATCCCCTGCCAGGCGCCAGGGCTCCCCTGACCTGTCCCCTCCTAGACGCCAGCGCCACGATTCCCCGGACCTATCCCCTGCCAGGCAGGATGGAAACCACTCTGCCAGCCTCCTGCCTGCCAGGCGCCAGCGCCACGACTCCCCAGACCTGTCCCCACCGAGGAGGAAGCGCCAC
>VWYK01003041.1:188740-208345 GCA_013399775.1 Semnornis frantzii
CCCTCGCCTCCCTCGCCTCCCTCGCCTCCCTCGCCTCCCTCGCCTCCCTCGCCTTGCCTTGCCTCCCTTGCCTTGCTTGCCTTGCCTTTCCTCCCTTGCCTTGCCTCCCTTGCCTTGCCTCCCTTGCCTCGCCTCCCTTGCCTCCCTTCCCTGGTGGAAATAACTTCTGCAGCTCCCAGTTAATGAATGTTTGTAAATGTGAGATCGTTCCAGGCCAGAATATCCAGAGGGCATCCTGCCTCTGCCTGCTTTTTTTGGTTGTGGTTGCCTGTTTCAGGAGATGTTTAATATTTATGGCTCCACAGCCTGGCGCTGGCTCGGGAGCCGCCTGCAGCCCCCCAGGAGCTCGGGGGCTGGGGAGATTGATGCTGCTTCCTCTTTTCCTTTTCAATTACAAAGACACCTCACATAATTAAGTGCTAATAGCCTTGTTAATCTAAAATGGATACTCTCTCTTACTCCTGGCCATCCCTTAATAGAATTAAACCCCAATGACTGCGGGAGGGTTGGAGGCGGCAGCACAGAGGGGGCCACGCTCTGCCCCCTGGCCCTGCTCTCCCCGGGGGCTGGCAGGGGCAGTGCCAGGGTCAGGGCTCTGCAGCCAAGCTGCCTTTCCCCCGTGCTCCTCACACGGCCTCGGTGTTGCAAGGGAACAGGCACGGAGCAGCACCTCCTAATGAAACTGTTTTATGTTAATTAATTAGGGATCAGAGCTCATTTCCATGCCGGCCCCGCGCTGCCTCCCTGCCGCTGAGCCTTTGATCTGTCAAAGGCTAAATGGGAGATAAATAATCAAATTAAAAAGCAGCCTGGATGGAAATAAACACATTGGCCACGTGTTATGTGCTGCCTGCAGCGTGGCACTGGCTACTGGGGCACCTGGGCTGGGCACCCCTCTGCTGTGTGTGCCAGGTGTGGGAGGTTTTCCCTGCCTCAGTTTCCCCCTGGTCCCCCAAGCCCTGCTGCTACTCTGTGTGTGGAGAGGGCTCCCAGGGCAGCCCCTGGAGAATGGAGCAGGAGGTTGGGAGGGCTCTTGGCTGCACAATGCCATTGAAGAGGGTTTGTAGTGACAGGAGGAGAGGGAATGGATTGAAGCTGGAGAACAGGAGGTTGAGACTGGAGATGAGGAAGAAATTCTTGTCAGTGAGGGTGGGGAGACACTGGCACAGGTTGCCCAGGAGGGCTGTGGATGCCTCCTCCCTGGAGACGTTTAAGGTCAAACCTTGAGCAACCTGTGCTGGTGGGAGGTGTCCCTGCCCTGCCAGGGGTTTGGAGCTGGATGACCTCTGAGGTCCCTTCCAACCCAACCCATTCTGTGAAGCTATGAACAACTAAACCTCTGCAGTGTTTCTTCCAGGCAATGAAAGCTCCCCTGGCAGCTCTGCTCTGTGCCCAAGGTGGTTGGGATGCCAGTGGTGGACATGGGTTTGGGATGATTTAACTCAGCCTCTCACACCTCAGCAGGGTGCATCCAGATCCATTTTGGAGGAACTTCAGGAGCTGCCACTTCAGCTGAGCCAGCTCCACACTACAGCCCTCCAGCCTGGGCTCCTGCTCAAGCAGAGGTGAAGGCAGCAGCAAGGACTTGTCCTGCATGGCCACCTGGAGCCAGTCCCCTGAGCTTTGGGGATGGCAGCTGCAGGGCTGCAACCAGGAGCCCTGCTTGGCCCCTGGGCTGTAATCCCAGGGCAGTGATGCCCACAGTCACAGCCCTGGTGGCTTGGCAGGGGGAGAGAGGGGCACAGTAGGACCCTTCTTCTGGTGAGGAAAAGCTGAGAGCTGCTTGGCTTGGAGAAGAGGAGGCTGAGTGGGGTCTGGTTAATGCTTACAAGTATCTAAAGGGTGTCAGGAAGATGGGACCAGATTCTTCTCAGTGGTGCCCAGCGACAGGACAAGTGCTGTGCACAAACTGTGTGCACAAACTTGCATCTAAGCCTGAGGAGGAACTTCTGCACTGTGAGGGTGGCAGAGCCCTGGCACAGGCTGCCCAGAGAGGCTGTGGAGTCTTCACCTCTGGAGACTTTCAGGCCCCATCTGGACATGTTCCTGTGTGACCTGCACTGGCAGGGGGCTTGGACTGGATGATCTCTGGAGCTCCTTTCCAACCTCTGTGACTCTGTGGTGTGACTGGGGACTGCAGAGAGCCCTGGGGAGCAGACAGTGGCAGGAGCAGGGGAGCAGAGGCTCTTGGCTGCTGCTCATACTGTGACCTTCCTCACCCTGCTCAGCGTGGAGCTCATTGCCCCTGGCTGTGCTCCTGTCGGGATGCCAGGGAGCACCATGCCTGCAGGCTGCAGTCAGCAGGTTAGGAGGGAGTTGATTCCATTGCTCTGCCTCCTCTTCGGGGTGCTTTGATGGTGCTGATGGTGTTGATGTCTGCTCTCCAGGTGCTCTCAAGAGAGCTGCAGCCTCGGCTTCCCTGCCAGCAGATCTGGGCCAGCTCTGGGACTTGGGCCAGCTCCAGCCCTGCTCAAGGGCCACACGAGCCTAGAGGAGGCTCCTGGGCAGAGGACATCGGGGATGCAGCCTCCCTTTCTCAGCTGCTGCAGGTGAGCATCTGCAAGCTTCCCCAGGGCCATGTTTGGGAGGGAGGAAGAGGGAGAGGGAGGCAGCCACAAGTGGCAACACCCTGAGTCCTCCTGTACTTGGGTGGCCTGACTTGCCAGAGTGCCTCTGCCAAGCCAGCCCCCGTGGGACGCACTGGGGCCAGGCAGAGCCCCTGCCGAAGCCCAGCGGCCGTGGGCAGCCTGTCTGGCAGTGCCACTCCCGCAGCGAGCCGCAGCCCTGCGCCTGAGCACAGCGATCAAAGGCAGCCGCAGCCGGCGCCGTCCCCTCCAGCCTCGCCCCGGGCCCTGCCTTTGGGCTTCTGAAGGCTTTGCTCCAGCGGTGTCAGTTCTCATTAATCCTCACATCAAAGCTGGAGCTGCCAAACATCCTGCAGGCGTCGTGGCAGCTTCCTGAGCAGTGTCACAGGCAGGGGAGGCTGAGGGCCAAGTGGTGTGGGGGTGCTCCGGGCAGGGCATCTGCTGAGTGGTCCTGGGGAGGGAGAGAAAGAGAGGGGGAGTCTTGTGCATGAAGCCAGGAGGGAGGTGGTCAGGGGGGCTGTGGAGGTGTGAGATGTCCTCTGGATGCTCCCTCCCTGAATCTGGTCAAGGCCACGCTGGGGGAGGCCTTGAGCAACCTGGGCCCATGGCAGGGGGCTGGAACTGGGTGAGCTTTGAGGTCCCTTCCACCCCAACCCATTCTATGAACCCATGAATCTATGTCCCCTGGCCAAGGGAATGCCCTTTGGCAGCACAGCCTCCCCCAGCCATGTTTTGTGTGAGCAGGAGGAAGAGGCTGCAAGGGACTGCAGAAGGAGCAGGAGCTGCTGCAGGCTGGGGAGTTCTCTGTGCCATGCCAAGGGCCTCTCAGCTCTGCTGTGGCTGCCAGGCTGGGCTTCCCTGCTTGGCTCAGCATCTCTGTGGTGAGCTAATCAGGGCAGTGCCTTTGTGACATGCCGTAGGAAATCTTTATGGGTTGTGTCAGAGCCATTCCTCTCACTGCTTTCCCTGGAGCATTACTGAGTGCATGCCCAGCAGAGATGCTTTGCCTTGGCCAGGCTGCTGCCTGCACTCCAGACCTGGGCAGGTGGCTGCTGGCCCAGCTGGGTAGAAGGGAAGTGAGGGAATTGCTCACACCCAGAGGGGATGGGACAGCTCAGGTCACACCTTCAGGCATTGAAGGGACCTTAAGGCTCACCCAGTTCCAGCTCCCTGCCACCTCCCACTAGCTCAGGTTGCTCAAGGCCTCATCCAGCCTGGACATCCACAAGCTCCCTGGGCAGCCTGTGCCAGTGTCTCCCAGCCCTCACTGTCATGAATTTCTTTATCTCCAGCCTCAATCTGCCCTCCTCCAGCTTCAATCCGTTCCCTCTCCTTCTGTCACTCCCAGCCCTTGTCCAAAGGGAGGCTGCTCTAAGGTCTCCCCAGAGCCTTCTCCAGCCTGAGCAGTCTCAGCTCTCCCAGCCTGTCCCCACAGGGGAGGTTCTCCAACCCTCTGATCACCTTCATGGTGAAGTGTTGAGTGCTCAGCACCTCTGCCAAGCTGCTGCCAAACCCCAGCACTGGCAAAGGAGGCTGCTCCCTGGCTCTGTGCATGGTGAGAAAGCTGATGAAATTTGGGTGTTGTTTTTTCCACCCTGGCAAAGGGCTGGAGGAGCAGAGCAGGAGGTCCTGGAGGAACAGGAAGCCTTCTGCCAGCAGCACCCTGCTGGTTTGTGCCACTGGAGTGCAGTGGGTTGTCTGGTGGCAGCCACAGCAGGCAGAGTGGCCTGCTCCAAGGTGAGGGTGGGCACAGAGTGGCAGGGTGCAGGCTGTGTGGTGCCAGGGGACAAAAGGCAAAGGGCTGGTTTGTGTGTCAGGGTTTATCTTGGCCATTAATGGCTTTCTAAATTGGTGGCAGTGGAGCAAAGAAACCCAATCTGAACTGGGAGCATGCATGATTACTATTGTAATAACCTTGGCTAATAAGAATATGATGTGGTGTTAGGCTGGGAAGGAAAACACATTTCTCATTAGCTTTTTGATTAATTACTCCACCTAATTTCCTAGGGGGACATGCCTGCCACTGATTGCCTTTGCTGGGGACGCGTGTGAGTGGTTTACCTTAACTTAATAATTTTCTCAGTGACATTTTAATGGCAGCCCTCAATTAATCCTCCCCTCAGCTGGAGGCAGCTTTGCCTCGCCAGGGCAGGAGGCAGGCCCTCACCCTCCCCTCCCTCTTCTGGGGGCTCTGGCACATCCCCTTTGCCCACCCTTCTGCCAGGCGCAGCCGCGGGGCGAGAGGCACTCGAGGGTCGCCCTGAGGATGCTCTTGGCCCAGGCAGTGGATTCCCAGAGTCACAGAATGGTTTGGGTTGGAAGCTTCCTTCTCTGGAGGCTTTCAAGACCCACCTGGGCAGCCTGATCCAGGTGCCCCTGTGTCAGCTGGCACCTGTCAGTTCCACTGCTGCAGGATGGTGGGGGACAGGTCCTCAGGAGTGGGGGTGCAGCCCTGGGCAGCTGAGCAGAGGGCAACTCTGCCCTGACTGCTGCCAGCCCTGCTTGGCAGCCCAATGCCAGCAGGGTCTGCTCCAACAGCTGGGCTGAGCCCAGGCAGGGTAACCACCCACACCCTGCTCCTCCTGACGCTCTGCAGTGCCGCCAATGCCTCCCACGCAGGACCAACCTCCCCAGCTCGAAGGACGAGGAACAGCCCCCAAGGGGCTGCAGCAGGAGAGCACAAGGTCCCTGCAGCCCCCCCAGGGGCAGGGGCAGCAGGAGGCCAGGCAGAGGCTGTGCCTCTCTTGGCACCCGAGGCGTGGGTCGATGCTGCACTTCAGTCTGTGCAGCTCGAGGGTTACAGGCACACACAGCCCCAGACTGGTCCTGCATTTCCCCTTGGCACTTCACAGATCACTTTACAAACCTCTTCTGCAACCTCCTGCAGCTCCCTCCCTGGCTGCGCTGCTGTGGAGTGTGCCAGCTCGCAGCCCCTTGTGCCATGCTGCTCCTCGGGAACGCTGGCACCAGGCAGTCCCCACTGCGCCCGTTGTGCCTGCTGGCAGCAGGGGGTCCATGCTCTCGGGTGTTTGCGTTTTCTCCCTGCCTCAAGCAAGTGTCAAAGATGTTAATTAAGGGGAAGGGGAGGGACAATCTGTGGTGAGCTGGTGCCCGGACAGCCTCCCTGCCCCACCTCGGTGGGCACAGATGGTGCCTGGCCATGGCCGCCTGCTTCCCGGACACCCCGAGCCAGACTCTGTCCATCTGTCCTTATCCTGAGCCACCCTGAAGCAGAGCACAGGTGCTGCTGGGTGCCCTGTGTCCTCACCCTGCCCTGGACAGGGGAGATGTGCTATGGGGTGGCATAGAATGGGCACACAGGGGAGCGAGCAAACACTTTGTGGGTTTTTTCCTCTCCTCCCAGTCGCAGCTCCAGACTCTGAAATGAAGCCCAGCGGGGGAGCAGCCCTGCCTGGGCTTCAGCACCCGGAGAGACGTTCGCCACGGCCTGGAGCTGGCCTCCAGGGTATTTGGGGCACGGGGGGGACTCCCCAGCGGTGCAGGGGTCCGCACTATGCCATGGCTGTGGGCTGGCAGAGCCCTGCCCGCCCCCGGCGCGGTGCCTGTGCCCTTTAGGTGGTGAAGATCGCAGCGGCTCCGTCCGCGGCGCTTTGAAACGATCTGAGGAAGCTTCCCCCAAAAGTTGCTAAGCATCTGGGACGCAATTTACTAATAGAGGCTGAGCCTGCGGGAGCTGAGGTGGGAATTGATGTAGTGATGAGGAGATTAAGGTGTGGAGCGTGGCACATCGCTGCCCACAAAGGAGGAGCTGCTGCTGTGAGGCGCTCCAGGGATGCCCTCATGGAAGGTGGTAGAGCTGCTTCATCTCCATGCCCTCTGCCAGCCTCGGGGTGAGGCTGCAGGACAGGGAGTGCTGCCTCCTTCTCCCCCGTGTCCTTCCCAAGGTGTTTGGTAGTGGTGTACTGTTTTCCCGAGCGCCTGAGCCTGCTTTTCTGGGGAGAAAAATGCCAATCTGCCCGAGTGCAGGAGGGTGGCAGCGCTGGGGTGGCAGCACCGGGGGGTGGCAGCGCCGGGGGCGGTGTGGGGCTCGCAGCCAGCCCCTCCCTGCTGCCGTTGGCTCTCTCCAGCGGCAGCTGCACATCCGCATTTATGCAGGGGAAGGCGAGAGAAGCCGAGAGGAGTGCCAGGGAGGGGAACACCCCGGCCGCGGCACGCAGGCTGCCGGCAGCAAGGCCTGGCCAGGAGCTCCGCTCCAGCTTCCCAGCTCTGGGTCGCTGGGGAGAGCGAGCAGCAGAGAGTGGATGTTAAACATGCCCTGAACATGGCAGGGAGAAGAGGAGCTGGTGGAGCTGATCTCCTGTTCAACAGCTCCCCCAGGGATGGGGCAAGAGCTGCCAGAGCTGTGGTCACCTCCTCTGCCTGCTCCCTTTTGCCGAGGCAGGCAGAGTGGGGAACATGGAGCACCCCAAAACCTCTCCGGAAAGGGGCAGGGGGGGCAGAGAGCTCTGTGCTGCTTGGATGTGCTTACCTCTGTCGTGGGAACCAGTGTGGGGATGGTAGAAGCACAGTTCCGATGGCACCATGCCCACGGGACCCAGCACTGGTGGGACAGAAAGCTGGGGTGGGGGAGGGGGAGCCAAAGAGAACCTTGAACCCCCAGCAGCACAGGGAGCAGTGGGGAGGAGTGGGCAAGGCAGGCAAGAGGAGGGGCATGCAAATGGCTGCCTTCCTGTGTCAGAGCTGTTTGCCAGCTGGCAACGAGGTCCCTGCGAACCCCCCTGGGGGGTGTCAGACGGGACCCCAGACCTTGCCTGAGCCAGCAGTCTCTCTCTGCCTTCAGCTGGCAAAGGAGGATGTTTGCAGGCAGTGAACTGTGCTCTGCTGGAGATGCTGATAAGATTCCTGACAGAGGGCAGGAGTGCAAGATGAAGAGGAGCAAGATGAAGAGCAGCCTCTGCCTGCCTTTCTTCTCCTGGGCCTTTTTTTCCCCCCAGCTATCTGCGGCGCAGCCTTGCAAGAAGAAAAGCCTGTGGGCATCTGTGCTTGGCTCCTGCCTTCCCCAGGGGACCATCAATATGCAGGACTCGTTACTGGCTAAGGGCTCTTCACCGCCTCTGCGCCGTCAAGGGTACAGCAGGATCCTGCTCCTGCCCCCCGGGGACAGATGGCAGCAGGGACAGCGGCATGGGATGTGCTGCCCTGAAAGAGGAGGATGATGAGGGTGGGTTCCTCTTTGGCTGGGGTGAGGGCTGGTGGTGTTGCAGGGTACAGGCAGACTGCAGGAGCCACTCCCAGTCCTGGGGTGCAGCTTTTCCCAGCTGGAATTGCACCAGGCTGCTCTGGAGGAGGTGAAATGCAGGCAGGCAGCCCTGCCGATGCCACTGCCGCCCCCTGCCCCTGCCGCTCCGGCTCCTGGCACTGGCATGAAGGCAAACACCGGGCAAACGGCAGGGCACAGCTTGGGTGGTGTTTCGGTAGGAGCCGGCAGCCTTCCGCAGGCTGGGATTAATTCGGAGGAGCTGCTGCTGGGCTTGGTGGCAGATAGAGCAGTTTGCTTATTTCACACTTGTGTGGCCACCTGCTGCGAACTGTTTGTTCAGTTTCAAATTCTTTAATTAAAATCAACATAAAACAGATTGAAAACATCCCAAGAAGGGGACGCTTGATTTGCTGGAGGATATTGCTGCAGACGAGCCAGGGCCCCTCAGAGCCGCCGAACCCTCGGGAACCCTCCGCGGGCAGGTGCCCGGCGCAGCAGCTTGGCACAAGCCCTGCTCACCAGAGCGGTGTGGAGGGCAGGGTGCCCCGGGCAACTCACGCTCAGCAAAGAGGGCTTTCTGTGAGCCTTCTCGCCTTCATTTGGCTGCCCTTCCCAGTGTGGTCATCCTGGCACGGCCCGGCGGTGCCCGGCGCGGGTGGGCGCAGGCGCAGCGCAGCGTCTCAGCCCTTCGCAGAGCTGATTAGAAGCCTCCTCCAACAAACATCAAAGCTTCAATTAACAGGGGCTGCCTGCGACCCTCTTGCACAGCCCAGATAAGAATAGAAATTTCCCTTGGAAAATGGATTTGTGTTGAGCTGCCTGTGCCGGGCGGGAGGTGACCTGCTCCGGTCGGTGCCGGAGAGGGGCCGGCGACAATTAGGGTGCTCGTTGGGAGCTGGTTATCTGAAGGCAGCAGGCAGGCTGCTATTTAGCTGCTGAACAGCCCAGCGGGAGGGGACGTGGAATTCAAACCCATCTCTTTTCAGAGCCATTTGAATCTGAAGGAGGATTCTGCCTTTATGCGCAGCCTTTTCAGCTGAAGGGGCTTCTGCCTCCTCTCCCTGCCCTTTCTCTGCGTGTGGCCGCCGGCAGCTCAGAAGGACGGAGAGGAGAAGGAGGGTTGGGGGGTCAGGAACGCTGGAGGGGTCAGGAGGGCTAGGGGATGAGGAGAGCTGATGGGGTGAGAATGGATGAGGAGATGAGGAAGGCTAGAGGAGTGAGGAAGGCTGAGGGAGTGAGGAGAGCTGGTGGGGTGAGGAGGGCTGGGGGGAGGGATGAGTGAAGCTGATGGGGTGAGAATGGATGAGGAGATGAGGAAGGCTAGAGGAGTGAGGAAGGCTGAGGGAGTGAGGAGAGCTGGTGGGGTGAGGAGGGCTGGGGGGAGGGATGAGTGAAGCTGATGGGGTGAGAATGGATGAGGAGATGAGGAAGGCTGGAGGAGTGAGGAAGGCTGGGGGGAGCGAGGAGAGCTGGTGGCGTGAGGACAGATGAGGAAGGCTAGAGGATCAGGAGGGCTGGGGGGTTGAGGAAGGCTGCAGGAGTGAGGAAGACTGATGAGGTGAGGAAGGCTGCAGGGGTGATGATGGCTGCAGGGACAAGGAAAGTTAGAGGAGGGAGGCGTGAAGGGGTGAGGAAGGCTGGCTGGGTCCGCAGGCTGCCCGGAGCCCTGCTGCGAGCCGAGCCGGCAGCGGCGGCGCAGCGCAGGGAGTTGTTGTGTTGCCAGAGGAGCGCTTTAATAACCGGGAAGGTTAACCACCCCCTCGCAGGCTGGGCACAGGCTCCTGCCAGCTCCTGCTCCTGCGAGCCTGGGAGGCCCAGAGCACCATGACTGTATTGATTCAATTATTCCCTACAATGTAATACTCTGCATTTGTGTGATAGCAACAAACAGAGTTGAAAGACGTACAAAAATAAATGATCTGAAAGTTAATATGGCTGAACGAGCAGCTCTGAATGAGAGGGGAGCTCGCCTTGGTTCTGCATTGTAAAATCAATAGCGTGCAGAACAATGTCCTGACTTCCTCCAGGGACCCGCCGAGGACCCGCCTGAATCGATCACTATGCAAATTAATTGAATTCATGAAACCCACATCGCTGGGTAATTGATGCTTCTTATAATTACCTCCGAGTTATGAGCTTTTAGAGGATTTCATTGATTCCTGCTCGGGGAGAGGGCAGGTTCCTGGCAGTGCTGACTCGGTGCAGGAGGGTGATGGATGTGATGCCAGAGGCTGCCGGGGACCTGTGATGGGAACCCAGCCTGGTGAAAGGTGGTGAAGGTGGCCTGGGGCTTGGCCCTGGGGGCTCTTGTCACAGCAGAGCAGAGGCACAGGGCTGCTGGCTGGCGTCGGGCTGAGGAAGACAGGGCTGAGGTTCAAGCAGGGATGCAGCCAGCACTGCTCAGCCCCCAGCCCTCTGACCCTGCAGCAGCCCCTTGGGAAAGCATCATCCACAACACCTGGGGACAGGAGGGACATGGGAGTGCCAATGCCAGGGCTGGCTGTGCCCAGGGCTGTGCCTGGCTGGCAAATGGTGGCAGCAGCCAGGTTCCATCCCAAGGGCCAACAGGCAGCCAGGTTCCATCCCAAGGGCCAACAAGCATCCAGGTTCCATCCCAAGGGCCAACAGGCTTCCATAGGGCATTACTGAAGGAAAAAGGGACAAGCAACTGAGCTCTGCAGACTAATTAGCTTAAGCTGATGAGCTCATCAGTTAATGTGTGCAGTCAAGATCAGGAGCTAATTGGGGGCTGTTTGATGCCCACCTTGTCCCTGAGCAAGCGTGGAGTGGTTGGGCTGGTGGGGAAGTGACTGAGCTCCCTGGGCTCCCCTCCCTCCAGAGCTGAGGAGGGGATGTGTGGCTGTCCCCAAACCCACTCCTGGTCCTGGGCAGGGCACCACACCTGGACCTGGTTGCCAGTGCTGCCTCCTGCCTATGCCATGGTGTCATCTCCCTGCTCTGCCTTGCCAGGAGGTGGAAATAGCCCTGCCCCAGTGCACTGCCCTGAGCAGTCCCAGCTGGCAAGGCCACTGGTAGCACCTGGGATGTTCCAGGTCTCTTTCAAACATCCTCTTAAAAAATCTCTCCCCCAGGTGATCCCAGAGGCACGTGGAGCTCTGCCAGGAGTGATGGAAGGATCCAACCAGGCCTCTGCTGTTTGCTGGCTCCATCCATTCTCAGGCTTGCTCTGGTGCTGGCTGGGAGCAGCACCCATCAGAAGCACCCATCAGAATCCTGGGATCCCTGGGAATGTCTCTGTGGTAAGTTCCCTTGCTGAGTTCGTGGCCAAGCAGGAGAGGAGCTGGAGGGTTTGTGCCAAACAGGAAGACCAAAGAGGGAGCAGGATGGGGTGGGTGGAAAGTACACCCAGGAGGAGTCAGCCCAGGCTCTGTCTTGCTCTGTAGAAGGTTGGGAGCTGTCAGAACAGAGGCAGCTCTTAACGAGACAGTTCTGGCTGTGCCGTGGTGGCTGCAGTGCTGGTGCAGCCCCTTCCCAGCTTTCATCCCTGCTCTCTTTCATATCTGATCTCTCTGCTTCTCTCCCTGCACCAGCAGCTCCTCTCTGCTTTGCTCCCTTTATTCTCCCCCTCGCTTCTGCCTTCCTCCCCAATCTCATCTGCCTAACCCTCCTGCTCCCTCTCCACCGAATGGCTTCTCTGCAGGACCACTTCGTGGTGCTCCAGCCCCTCCACGGGCTCCTTTCCTGGACCCTCTGCCCATCTCTCCCTCACCAGGGGGCTGCTTTGGGAAGGGGCTCACATCCCTCCTCGCTGTCACCACCATCCCCAGGGCTCCTGGCACTGCACTCCCTCCACTCGAGGCTCCTTGGCTCTGTCTCCAAGGTGACACAAAGTACTTCCCTCTCCTCCCCGGAGCTCCCGAGGGGATTCCTGGCACTGCTCACTCCTCAGGTTTTGTTCCTTGGGCAGGGGCTGGCTGCAAGCTCCTGTTGCAGAGCATCCTCACTCCTGGCTGGAGCAGGGCAGGACTTGGTGCTGGCTTTTGCTGGATGCCCTCCCTGTAACTCAAGGCTGAGCAACTGGGATCATCCTGGGGTGTCCTGGCCAGGCTGGTGGCTCTCAGGGAGCCCCTGGGCTGCTTCCCTGAGCCCTGCAGTGTGTGTCTGCCTCTTCCCCCTCTCTGAGAGGTGCCTCTATGAGCTAGAAAAGGGCTCCACAGACCTGCCAGACCTATCCCACTTCAAGGCAGGGATTTAGAGACCTTACCTGGGAATAACAAGAGGGAGATAGAAAGCTCTGACCCTTTCCTGGGGGCCTTTGAGCCTGAAACCTGATGGTGGTGGGGGAGAAAAAGCAAACCAAGCCCAACCCCCTGCCCAGATGTGTGAGGAGCCTGAGACATCTTTGGCTTCTCTCTCTGCAGTGACTGGAGGGGAGCTGGTCAGATGTTTATAGGTCACACTCTGCAGAGGCTTTTCCCTGGCTTTTGACAGGAGTTTGTTTTCCTCTGCTTTGCTGATTGAGAGTTGTGCTGCTGTTCCCCTTTGCCTGCCCACAGACAGCAGCAGCTCCCCACGGGGAGCAGCACTGATGGCACTGGGGTGCCCAAGACCCCCTGCACCTGAAGGATCCAGACCTGGGATGCTCCTGGGCTGGGAGCTGGTGTAGGTGCCAGGGCAGCAAGCCCCGAGTGGGCAGGGAGGAACTGGGGGTGCAGCCCTGCCGGGGATCCCCTGGCCAAGGAGTGCTGTGTAGGGTGGCACCGTGGGTGAGCCCCACGGCAGCGTGGACAGGAGATGGCAGTGCTGCACCAGCGCTGGACCCGTGGCCCAGCCGCAGCCGCCAGCCCTGCCTGCTGCAGTTGCTGCTCCTGAGAGCCTCCGGATAAGGACTTGATGCCCCACAGTGGCAGCAGGCATCTGCCACCGCACCCTGGCTCCTGCCTGCCGGGGACCCACAGCACTTCCACGTCCCACACCCAGCCAGTGGTGCAGCCGTGGCTGAGGAGCAAGATGTGGGTCTGGGAGCAGGGTGGGGAGGCTCCAGTGGGTGCTGCAATCCTCCCTGCAGAGAGGTGCTGGGCAGGGCAGTCTGAGGCTGAGTGGTCTGTGAGGAGCTGCAGGAGCAGGACTCTTCCCTGCTGTGAGGTTCTTTTGTCCCTCTAGAAGAGGCTCTCTGCCTGCTCCTGGGTGCTCAGCCCGCGAGCTCAGCAGGGCACCACAGCTTCCAGCATGGTTTGAGTGCCTTTGGGAGTTCAGCAGCTGGCCCAAAACACCTTGAGCTAGGAAGAGTCCTGCCCTGCCTCAGCTGCCAGGCCAAGTCAGGAGACCTGAAGGAAAGGGCTTGGAACAGGAGAGATTCCTCTCTCAAGCTGTTCTTGAAGCTCTGTTGAAGGGGGAGCTTGGAGCAGAGCAGAGTTTAGACAGATCTGATTCCCCTATCTCAGACAAACACTTGCCTCTCCCTGACTGCAGATCAACAGGACATGTTCCAGGGAAAGATCATCTCAAAGGAAATGGATTTTCCCCCCACTGCTTTGCCATTCCTGCTCGGATTTCTGTGAGCTGCAGCGATGGGTTCTGAGCTCCACCGAGTGACTTCTCTGCTCCTCCCTTGTCTGACATGTGGGCAGAGGGCCCTCGAGCCTCAGGGAGCTGAAACACCTCTGAGGAGGATGCTGGGGCTGAGGTAGCACCTTCCTGCCCCCCCAGACACCTTCTGCTCCCAGCCTGCTGCAGGGAACGTTGGGCTCGGGGCTGCCTCTGCATCACCCTGCCTGGGCAGCCAGCTCGGGGCAGCAGTGCAGCTGCAGAGCAGGGCTGGGCCTGGCTGCTAATTGCAGGCAGCAATAAACTCCAAGCAATCCCAGTAATATAATGGTGGTGCTTAATTAATGCCAAATGACTCTGGAGTGTGTATGGATTTCCACATTAACAGGAGATGCTGAGCAGCAGCAGCAGCAAGGCAACAAATGCTGGAGGGCCAGCACGGGAGGGTGGCTCTGTGCCCCCTGCCAGCCCTCCCCATCACCTGGGATGTCCCTGCAGTCATATGGAGATGGCACTTGGTGAGGCCACGGCTGGAGACCTGTGTCCAGTTCCAGGACAGGGACTTGCTGGAGAGGGCACAGCAAAGGGCTACAAAGATGCTGAGGGGCCTGGAACATCTCTGAGGTGAGCAAGGGCTGAGAGCCCCTGGGGCTGCTTAGTCTGGAGAGGAGCAGCCTGAGGGCATCTCAGTGCTGGTGGGTGAGTGTCCAGAGGATGGGGCCAGGCTTGGTTCAGTGGTGCCCAGTGGCAGGACAAGGGAGGGTGGGCACAGGCTGGGGCATCAGAAGTTCCACCTGAACACAAGGAGGAACTTCTTTAGTGTAAGGGTGGTGGAGCACTGGAGCAGGCTGCCCAGAGGGGTGGTGGAGTTTGCATCTCTGGAGGCATTGCAAACCCTCCTGGATGACTCCATCCTGTGCAGCCTGCTCTAGGTGGCCCTGCCCTGGCAGGGGGTTGGACTCCATCTGCAGAGCTCCCTTCCAACCCCTGTGATGCCCCTGTGCAGGTGATGCCTGCCTGGCTTCGTGGCTCCTTCCCCATCCCAGCAGGGTTCATGGGCAGGGGGTGGCTTCTGTGTCATCCTCTGCCTGCTGGGCTCTCTGTGGCCACACAAACCAACCCAGAGAAATGGAGACAAAGTCTCTGAGCTCCACCCAAACTCAGCATCCTCCACGCTAAGGCAGAGCCCCCCAGCCCAGCCTGCAGCTTTGGAGCTGTGTGAAGGTTTCCTTGTATTTTGGTGTGACAAATGATTGAAAAGTGTAATTTGAGAGCTCGGCTCCCCCATCACGCTCGTCCCTATTGTTTATTTGCCAGCTCCAAACGGGTTGGCTGCCAAGGAAAGTAATCAGAAGGTAATAGCCTGATATGGGATGAATCCCCAGGGCTGCCAGCAAGCTGGAAACCCACAGCCCTGGTGCTGCCTGTGGAATCCACACGCTGAAAATTATGGGGTGGAGCTAGGCTCAAACCTGGGCCTGCTCTTTGGCCCTGCAAGGCTGGCACAGCACAGGCTGGGGCAGGGATGAGTGAGTGGCTCTGGGGTCAGGTACCACAAGTGTGTCAGGGAGGGATGCTGGGAGCAGGGATAGGAGGAGAGGGAATGGATTTAAGGAGGAAGATTGAGAGTGGAGAATGAGGAAGGAATTATTTGCAGTGAGGGTGGGCAGAGACTGGCACAGGTTGCCCAGGGAGGTTGTGGAGCACAGAGAGGGAGGGTGAGGAGACACTGGCACAGGTTGCCCAGGGAGGTTGTGGAGCACAGAGAGGGAGGGTGAGGAGACACTGGCACAGGTTGCCCAGGGAGGTTGTGGAGCACAGAGAGGGAGGGTGAGGAGACACTGGCACAGGTTGCCCAGGGAGGTTGTGGAGCACAGAGAGGGAGGGTGAGGAGACACTGGCACAGGTTGCCCAGGGAGGTTGTGGAGCACAGAGAGGGAGGGTGAGGAGACACTGGCACAGGTTGCCCAGGGAGGTTGTGGAGCACAGAGAGGGAGGGTGAGGAGACACTGGCACAGGTTGCCCAGGGAGGTTGTGGAGCACAGAGAGGGAGGGTGAGGAGACACTGGCACAGGTTGCCCAGGGAGGTTGTGGAGCACAGAGAGGGAGGGTGAGGAGACACTGGCACAGGTTGCCCAGGGAGGTTGTGGAGCACAGAGAGGGAGGGTGAGGAGACACTGGCACAGGTTGCCCAGGGAGGTTGTGGAGCACAGAGAGGGAGGGTGAGGAGACACTGGCACAGGTTGCCCAGGGAGGTTGTGGAGCACAGAGAGGGAGGGTGAGGAGACACTGGCACAGGTTGCCCAGGGAGGTTGTGGAGCACAGAGAGGGAGGGTGAGGAGACACTGGCACAGGTTGCCCAGGGAGGTTGTGGAGCACAGAAGCACAGAATGGGATCTTCGATCTGGAGGTGCTCAGGGCCAGGCTGGATGAGTCCCTGAGGCTGGTGGGAGGTGCCCCTACCCCATGGCAATGGGTTGGGCACTGAACGATCTTTCAGGTCCCTTCCAACCCGACCCACACTGCCCATCCACGCCCCTGAGCCGCTGCAGCTGCGGCAGCACCTCCCCAAAGCAAGGCTCCGTCCCCTCCCCGCCCTGCCCGGCGCTGCCCCCCTGGCTGCCATCCTTCGGGCAGGGCTTGGTTTTATTGAGTGTGGCAAGTGGCAGTTCATTAAAAAGTGGGAGCAGATGGGGAAGGGATTGGAGCAGAAGATTAATGATGTGCACCGCCAAGTAACGCGGCCCCGGTCTGCAGTAAACACGATCAGGGCTGCTTGCCGGGGTCGCTACTCCCGCGCTGGCAGCTCCGCTCTCGTTAGGGGGCTGCGGCTAACGAGCAGGGCTGCTCCTGTGCCTGCTTCTCGGCGCTGCCGACCCTGCTGGCAGGGGGGGCTGTCAGCCAGGTCTGGCAGCGGATGCCACCCTCGGAGGTGGCAGGGTCGATGCTGGGTGCTGCAGGTGCTGGTGGCCGCTGCCCTGCGCAGGGAGTGGCGGTGCAGGGCAGAGCGTGGGTGCCGCGGGGGGCTCGCCGGCGCCGCCGGCTCCGTGGCAGCCTCACCAGGGCAGGATTTCTCCATCCCTCCCTGCCAGCTCCGCTCGGCCTCGCTCCCGGCAGCGAGCTGGGCTCTGCCCGGTTATCCCTGGCAGCGCTGGCACTTGGCTCTGGAAGGCAGGCACAGGATGCCCAGGGGGAGATGGATCCTGCCTGCCCCACCGTGGGCTGCTCAGGTGCTGCTACCCTGCCCAGCTCCCACAGGTTGCTCCTGGCTGGAGCGATGCAGAGTGCTTGGGTGAGGAGACTGAGACGAGATCAGGAAGAAATGCTTGGCAGTGAGGGTGGGGAGGCACTGGCACAGGCTGCCCAGGGAGGCTCTGGATCATAGAATCACAGAATGTGATGGAGGATCTGTGCTGCACAACCTCCCTGGAGGTGTTCAGTGCCAGGCTGGATGAGGCCCTGAGCAAGCTGTGCCCATGGGGGAGGGGTCTGTGCCCATGGGGGAGGGGTCTGTGCCCATGGCAGGGGTCAGAACTGGATGGTTTTCAAGGTCCCTTCCAACCCAACCCATTCCACAAATCTGTGAAAGGCGATGCCAGGGCTGACCTGGAGGACAAAGTTCACCTTCCCCTACCCTCTCTGCTCATCTCCTCCTCTCCTGGCAGACCTCTGTGCCAGGCTTTGCCGCACGCCAGGAGCGGAGCCACAGGGCTGTGAGCTGCTCTGCCATGGGGTTTAAATGCAGGGCACATTTGTCTTGCAGCAGGACAGCAGGTTCCTGACAGCTTCCCCTCAGGGGCCCAAGCCTCTCATTATAATTTCACTGCCATTCACAGTGAGGTGCCCACCACCTCGGTTCCATGCCAGGGGGGAGGCTTGGCTAGGTGGTGCCTTGAGCAGCAACCAGGGAGCTCCCTGGGGGCTGCCACCCCTTGCTGATGCCCTGGGGCATGCCAGCCCTTGGAGGCTGCAGGGGAGGAGGAGGAGGGCAGATCCCCTGTGGACCCATCCAGGCTGGCAGGAGGTACTGGCTCAGCCCGGGCTGCCAGGGCTGCCCTCCCCACCTCGCCCAGGAGGCTGCTCCCAGGGAGGGTGGGCACTGCCCAGCTGAGCTTCTGCTGGGGGCATAAATAATTTAATAAAGGAATGCCTGAAGTTCTGCTGCCCTAAATAATATAATAAACCCTAATTTACTCACATTTATCTCCCGGAGTTTTTTCTGAAAGCAGTAATCTTGCATCTTCTACAGTGATGGATTAGCAGGAAGGAAACTCCACTGGGGAATAAAAACCCACATCGTGTAGTTTTTGACATGTTATTATTCAGTTTTATCTCGGGTTGCTCATTCCTGGGCCATTACTCATGTTCACAGGGATTCTTCTCCCCCCTTATTTAGTTATTTATTTCATTTTTTTATCATGACCAGAAGAGAGGAGGCAGCAAATCGTCCCCACAGCCTTTGGAGAGTGGTGGGCACAGGGACTGCTGTGGAGTGCCCATGAGGCGGCTCTGTGGGCGCCCCACACACCAGGGTCTTCTGCAGAGGCTGGGGAGGATGGTGCTGTGCCCACCTGCCACCAGCTCTGCCACTCTCCCTGGCACTGTTGAGCCCTGCTCCTCGTCTGGGGGCAGTGAGGATGAGGCTTAATTACCTCTTAGAGCTGATGGATGGAGAGGATGCCAAGGGTGAGGTGTGGTGGTTTGCCAAGGGCAGGGCTGGGAGGAGCAGCTGAGGGAGCTGGGGAGCAGAGGAGGCTGAGGGAGACCTCACTGCCCTCTGCAGCTCCCTGAGAGGAGGCTGCAGTGAGCTGGGGTTGGGCTCTGCTCCCTGGTCTCAGGTGACAGGAGAGGAAATGGCCTGAAATTGTGCCAGGGGAGGGTTAGGTTGGAGATGTGGAAAATTTTGTTCGCTGCAAGAGTGGTCAGGGACTGGCACAGGCTGCCCAGGGAGGTGGTGGAGTGCCCACCCCTGGAGGTGTTCAAGATGGTGTGGCCATGGCACCGTGGGACAGGGTTTGGTGGCCGTGGTGGGGATGGGCTGAAGGTTGGACTCAGCGATCTTGGAGGACTTTTCCAACCCAAACGATTCCATGGCTCTATGATCCCAGGAAAATGGGAGCTGCTGCCCTGGGTGAGCAGGGCAGAGCACCTTGGGGTGGTGCCCGGGGCAGCAGTGATGCCCTAGCATCGGCTGGCAGGATCCGGCGATGGTTAACGCCGAGGGCGTGGGCGTGCACTGGGGGCAGCTTTAATGACTGCTTAAACCTCTCTCTTCATCGCTGATTAGCAGCTCCCTGCTGCAGCTCCCAGGGTGCAGCGCCCCGGAGCTTTCCCCTCGGCAGCAGTGGTTTTGGCTGCCTCGCTGAGGTGAGGTGGTTCCCTCACAGGGAGGTGATTAAAGAGCTGCCAGTGATGCCAGTGCAGGGTGGCAGCTTCCTTACCCAGCACCAGGCATCTGTTTGCTGCCAGCCTGCAGAGCTCTGCTGGGAGTCCGAGGCCCAGCAAAGCCACTATGGCACAGGGGGCACTCAGCAGCTGCTGTGGACCAGCCCTTCCCAGAGGAACCAATCCCCACTGCTACCAGCTCCACTCTGGTCCCTGGAACTGCTCCTGCCCCATAGAATGGGTTGGGTTGGAATGGACCTTAAAGATCATCCAGTGCCAACCCCCTGCCATGGGCAGGGACACCTTTCAGCAGCACGGCTTGCTCAGGGCCTCATCCAGCCTGGCCCTGAGCACCTCCCTGGGCGACCTGTGCCAGTGTCTCCTCACCCTCACTGGCAAGAATTTCTTCCTGATCTCCAGTCTCAACCTGCCCTCCCCAAGCTTCAGCCCATTCCCTCTCACTCTGTCACTACAGATCCTCGTAGAGGCCCTTCCTGGCCTTCTTATAGTCCCCTTCAGGTCCTGGAAGGCTGCTCAAAGGTCTCCCTGGAACCTTCTCTTCTTCAGGCTGGACAACCTCAGCTGTCTCAGCCTCTTCCCACAGCAGAGGTTCTCCAGCCTTCTGATCATCTTTGTGGCCTCGTCTGGACCCTCTCCAGCAGTTCCAGGTCCTTCTTGTGCTGGGGGCACCAGCTGCAGATGCAGTGCTGCAAGNCTTCTTGTGCTGGGGGCACCAGCTGCAGATGCAGTGCTGCAAGTGGGGTCTGAGCAGAGCAGAGGAGCTGAGTCCTGCTGGTCACACTGCTGGGGATGCAGCCACTGCCAAAGCACAGGCAGGTGAGGAAACTTCCTCGGTGTAGAGCAGCCTGCTGCTTTATTTGTGTTTGCTCACAGGCCTGTGGGGGG
>VWYK01003046.1:9880-20334 GCA_013399775.1 Semnornis frantzii
AGTATCTGAAGGGGGCCTACAGGAAGGCTGGGGAGGGACTATTTACAAGGTCTTGCAATGACAGTATGAGGGGCAATGGGTTTAAACTGGCAGAGGGGAGATTTAGACTGGATGTTATGAGGAAGTTCTTTCCAGTGAGGGTGGTGAGGCACTGGAACAGGTTGCCCAGGGAGGTTGTGGCTGCTCCCTCCCTGGAGGTGTTCAAGGCCAGGTTGGAGGAGACCTTGAGTGACCTGTTCTAGTGGGAGGTGTCCCTGCATATGGCAGGGGCTTGGAACTTTGAGGTCCCTTCCAACCTTACCATTCTCTGATTCTATGACTTTGTGTAATAAATACTATATAATGGCTATCATTAGATTCTGACTAATGCTTTAAACTGAGATAACGATGTCCCTGAAAACATTCAAGCAGGTCTTAAGTAATGACTAATGCAAATCTGAAGCATGTTAAGCCTATGGTAAATGATCTGCAAAAAATAGTTTCTTAAACCAGTGGGAAATTACAAAGTTTATTTATTATGTCATACGTGCACTCAGTATTTGAATTTTTATATTATGTTTTTTTAGCTCTTCTAATCATAAGTGTCCTCATGGGCTCATGTCTCTTATTTTTGCTTAGCTTAAGTATGTACAGAACCTCATCAAATCTAGTTCCAATGCATGATATTTCTTGGTGCCTTTCAAACGTGTTATTCATAAAAGCTCAGTAACACAGCCAGTGATAATAGCCAGACTCCAAGGCTGGTGTGTAACTATTGTTATCCATTCTTTCTCCACCTGTATCTCCAGATTTCATTCAACACCTAGTTAAAAAATTAAAAATGGAAATTAAACGGAAAAAAAAAAAGAAAAGAAGAAAATTCAGGACTGAAGGATGGAGTGTGCATTCCCAGCAAGCACAAAAGGCACTTAGTTGTGGATAACACACTCCGATGATGAAAATCAGTGGTGTGTAGCTCCATACTACTGTCTCTAACTAACAGCTCATCTTGGAAGTATAGATAGGTTGCACAGATCATCAGGCTGAGAGAAAGTCTGGAGTCTTCACCTGGAGCATGGTATTTCAAGAGACCATGATGAATGAAAGCTGTTTTGAGTGTCAGTGAGTGAGTAATACTCACACTTGGAGAACCAACTGTGCAAACAGAGACCGTAAGAAGAACTGCATGCCCAATATTTACTGTTCAGTCCTTTGCTTTGCCTTGTTTTTCTATCATTAGGTGTGGAAAGTCATATGATAGGGCAGGAAGTCCTAAATTGCAACTGATCTTTATGTGATCTATAAATTACATTGTCCATGAGTGTTGAAAGATCTGGGGCTAGACCTTTACTAGCAATATGACCATGAATCAAAATGTAGCAATTTCAAAAAACTTTGGATCTAAAGCCATGAATCATATAATCATAGAATCATAGAATGGTAAGGTTGGAAGGGACCTCAAGGATCATCTAGTTCCGGGCCCCTGCCATGGCCAGGGACACTTCCCACTAGAACAGGTCACTCAAGGCCTCCTCTAACCTGGCCTTGAACACGTCTAGGGAGGGAGCAGCCACAACCTCCCTGGGCAACCTGTTCCAGTGCCTCACCACCCTCACTGGAAAGAATTTCCTCCCAACATCCAGGCTAAATCTCCTCTCTGACAGTTTAAACCCATTGCCCCTTGTCTTGTTATTACAAGACCTTGTAAATAGTCCCTACCCTTTCATATACTGGAAGGTTACTATAATGTCTCCTCAAAGCCTTCTCCAGGCTGAAGAGCTCCAACTCTCTCATCCTGTCCTGGTAGCAGAGCTGCTCCAGGCCTCTGATCATCTTCGTGGCCCTCCTCTGGACCAGCTCCAGCAGTTCCATGTCCTTCCCGTGCTGGGGGTTCCAGAACTGCACACAGTACTCCAGATGGGGTCTGACGAGAGCAGAGTAAAGGGGCAGAATCCCCTCCCTTGCTCTGCTGACCACACTTCTCTTGATGCAGCCCAGGACTTATAAAAATAAGAATATGCATGTAATGGGCTCTACCCACAATTTTACAAATGCCTCAATACTGGGCAATTTAACCCTGTTTAAAAGTACTGCTAAAACAACAAGAGATTTCTCTCTTTGTCTGCTGTGTTCTTATCATGGGTTTATAACATGTTCATCGTCAAATGAAAAATAGCAAAACTGCAACAGCAGAAGTGACAAAACATAAATAAGAGAAGCAGAAAATAGTCAAACCAATGAATATCTCTTCATGGCAATTTTACATTAAAAAAAAAATCCCATCAGTACTGCTTAGAATTCATGGGCTATAATTAAACATAACATTAATATTCAGTAAAGTTTAAAAAAAAAGAGTACATTTGGAAGCTGGTACTTCTAGAAAAAACAGCATATCTCATTATGCCTGTGTCAATTCTGCTGTATTTCAAATATACAAAATAAAAATTAAGGCAGCTTATTCATGGAGTGCACTCCATTCACCCATGAACCAAAATTGCCTCTGGATTTACAAATATCTAGTTAACTATAACACTAATTGATTCAATTTGATCCATGATTAAAGGTCATCCCTGTAAATGCGGTTTCTTGTTAACATTATTCCCAGCTGTTTCCTTGGCAGATTCTATTTATAAAATTATTACAATCTAAATTATTTAAGTTCTTTCTGGGTTTAATTATCAGCATTTGTATTTATTTTCTGTACTTTAAAAAAAAATAATATTTGAAGTCACTTCTGAAGGTGATTTCTCCCTGAAAAGTTCAATGCCAAAGCCAGGTGAAATTGGACTTCTCTCACAGGAGTACTCTCATTCCATGCTCTAATTTGCAGTGGCTTATGACTTTCTTAGGTCCAAATTACCTTTGTGCTGACAGTTTTAATACTTGTAGTTTTTGCTTATAGGTAATTTGGGGACATAAGTTTGAACGAAATCTACTTAGTGAGTTCAGTTATCCACATATAATTGGAATATATCTTACTCTCCTTTTATTTTTTAGATGCCAGCTTACACACACACAAACATACACACACACACACACACACACACACTTCCCTGTACACATCTATACACTCTAGTGGATGCATCCATGTCCATATACAAATATACACCAACTTTCCGTGAAATGGTTTAGAGCTGAAATACTCAGACATGCCATTATGGATGCAATCTCCAGATGGGCTAAATCATTGTAGTTAATTGCCATTAACAAAGGCGTTTTGGTGCTGTCTTACTGAGGCATAGCCCTGTGTTTGCTTCAGCCTTCTTTGAGTAGGAGAAAAAGAAATGAAAGCAAACCAAACTAAAACATTCTGGAAAGTGTAGGTTAAGAAACACATTGTAAATGGCCCAGTCAGTGTTTTTTCATCAATGACATTAATATACTCTCTTGAGTCTTGTTCTGTCTTCCGTGCTCCAAAAAGCAACACAGTAGATCCAAAACCTGCTTTCAGAGACCAAGGATTTACAAAGCCCCTGAACAGTTCAATGGGCGTTTGTGGCCTATGATTACATTGCTCATCTGGCAGCTGATAACTCATCGGTTGATCGTATGAGAGATGAAGTCAGTCTACCAGATAATGGCATTTAGTAACAGTCATTATAATGATATGCATAGATTTCTTGGATTTGAAAGAAGAACATGTACAAACTGGGGGAGAAAAGGGGTAAAATTCAATGTGTAACATGCTTTCTGTTTGCAAATACAATCAGTGGTGGCCATACTACATGAGATGATCCACAGAGGATTTTCCCAAAATGTGAATTATTGATTTTGTTTTGGTTTTTTTTTTTTTTGAAGTTGGTCTTTTGCTAATGATAGACTACAGAACACACCTTGACTAGTCTCAATATTTTTGGAAAATATCAGAGCTCTCAGTCTGGTAATTTTTAAGAGAATCAGGGGGAAGGAAGAGTGAGATGAGAAGGAAGATAAGGAAATTGCAGTCACTTTCTTAAAACTTTTCTGAAACATGCTATTCTTTAGTGTATGTACTATAAAAGTTGAAATCCTGGTGTAGTTAAAGCACTTCACCTTTGACTATTGTGGAAGGACAAACTGCTCTTTCAAAGAATGCTGCTCTGCAGCCTTCTTTTTGCCTCAAAGTAATTAGAGAGACCAGAAAACTAATTAATTAGTCATGGCTCATAAGAACAACTGCTTACTGAGGCAGAACAGGTGTCTCCAGGTGTGATGGGGCAATGTAACAATATCTCTTCTAATCACAGAAGTGGGACTGATGTGTCCAAGACAAAAAGCTAAATAAAGGGTCTTTGTGAGAGTGGACACAAGCCTCTCTTCTCAGGACAGAGGCTCTAGGAAAGATTTGGTGGGCAATCAGGTGAGTGTGAGATCTCAGAATAATGCAGTAAGCAAAGGCGATTTACACTGAAGACTGTAAACTGGGGAATACGAGTGGAAGCAGAAGGATTTTATTTCTACTGCTCTGGACTGTATTGGCGAGCTGCCTGTAGTATATTGTGAGTGATTGTAAGAGTTGCAGTTCAAAAGCAAACCCAGTATTGATTTGAGAAGAGAGATGGTATTATTAAATTATTGGAAACTGTCCTGTGGTGTGAAACATGAGGAGCAAAATCTATTTCATTTCTCATAAAGAAGCTTAAAGGAAGCTTGCTTCTGATATAACAGAAGGAGTAATAAGAGCCAGTGACTGGAAGTTGAAGTTCAGCAAAGTCAAAACTCAAGCAGGATGCACATTTTGAATTCCAATGATCAATCTTTGTGACAATGGAATGATTGTTGACAAAGATTTAAAAATCAAGATGGATGGTTTTTTTTCCTAGAAGGTAGGTTCAAGCTCAACTAGACAAGGGGTCAAATAAACTATTTGAACTATTTTATGTTCAAGATCAAGCTTAATTGTTGCAACTATCTGGCAAATTAATGCTCTTTTATGCCACATCAATCTTCCTGACTAACTTGTTGGTTATAAAGTGAATCTGTGGAAGTCATGTTGCTTATATAGAGTCTTCAATATATCTTTGATGTTGCTAGTAGGCTGCTGCAAAGGTCTCTTTCTCTCTCAGCTACATTTTCCATTTCTTATAATTTTCAAATATCTTTACTCCTGCTCTGAGCTAGAAATCCCCTTTGTCTGGTGCATTAGTTTTGTGCTGGTGCTTGTGTTGTTTTATGCATGCACCACCAATCTGGATCTTCTCCAAACCTTAGAAAGCAGTGCTATTCCAGCAGGTCTCTTTCAATTCTCTGACTCCACTGGAGCAGACTTCTGTTTTAGTAGGGTCACAATGCAATAGTGGTTGATACAAAATTCTAACCACAGGATGCTCCTCTGTTTGAAAACTGTTTGATACTACATAAGTATCAAAGATATATGCCACTACAAGTACAATTACCCCTTTCTAAACACAAGCAGAAGAATCCTTAAGTCAAGGAAGAATTGCAGACAATGCTGGGGTGGATAAATACAGAATATATGTAATCTACTGCTGTGTTTTCAAAGTAGCTCCATCATTAAGGTGTCAAATGCTCTCTGCTTCAAATTAAAAAGCAGAATAATGCACAGAATATGTTTTCCAGTCTCACTGTGAGACACGGGACTCCATGTTTAAAAACATTTGCCTGATTTCTCCCGTTTGTAACTTTAGGCACTCACATATCCTAAATAATCATGAAAACAGTAATGGAATAAAGATCATCTTATTGAGTGATTAAAGTATCTTAGACTGTACATGGAATCCAAAGAAACTATGTCCAAAGAAATGGGTCTAATAAAAGTTAAATGAGGAAAGGAGAAGAAAATAATTTGTATCTTAGCATTGTACAGTAACTGAAATCTGATCACAGAACCTTTTCTTACTTTCTTGATTGCTGTTCTCTTAATCTTTCTCTTTCTTCCTTTTCCTTTCATCCTGTCTCTTTACTTACATTACTTGGTCCACATTTGCCTTCTGTGCCATGTAAGAAAGTATTTTTCACTCTAAAAATATGCACCAGCAATATTTGGATGTTCTGTCACAGTCGCACACTCTTAGAATCACAGAATCATAGAATGGTAAGGTTGGAAGGGACCTCAAGGATCGTCTAGTTCCAACGCCCTGCCATAGGCAGGGACACCTCCCACTAGTACATGACACTCAAGGCCTCATCGAACCTGGCCTTCAACACCTCCAGGGAGGGAGCAGCCACAACCTCCCTGGGCAACCTGTTCCAGTGTCTCATCACCTTCACTGTAAAGACCTTCCTCCTAACATTGAATCTAAATCTCCCGTTTGCCAACTTAAACCCACTACCCCTTGTCTTGTCATTACAAGACCTTGCAAATAGTCCCTCCCCAGCCTTCCTGTAGGTGGCCCTCAGATACTTCCAGGTCTCCTGGAAGCCTTCTCTTCTCCAGGCTGAAGAACCCCAACTCTCTCAGCCTGTCCTCATAGCAGAGCTGCTGCAGCCCTCTGATCATCTTCGTGGCCCTCCTCTGGACCCTCTCCAACAGTTCCATGTCCTTCCTGTGCTGGGGGCTCTAGAACTGCACACAGTACTCCAGATGGGGTCTGACGAGAGCAGAGTAAAGGGGTAGTATCCCCTCCCTTGCCCTGCTGGCCACGTTGCTCTTGATGCAGCCCAGGACTCGGTTGCTGTCCGGGCTGTGCACACTGCAGGCTCATGTTGAGCTTTTCATCAAAACGCTTATTTGGCCTGCTTACCAACTGAGCAAGGCTGACCTTCCACACAAGTTTTGACATACAGCTAATGCTTGGTTTTGATGGCAGCAATTGACTACACAGACAAAAATTGTGCTGATTATATATTTTTACAACTGCATATCAACTTTGGACTATCTCGTCACTGGATCAACCCCAGAGACATGCTAGTGCAAATAAGAGAGAAACCCATCTGTGAGTGCACGTGAAAGATACAGTGATGTATTAACTACAAGTAATGTTTCTGCCTCTTTCAGTCATAATGCTGCAATAACATTGGCTCTTCATTTAATGATCATTAATCATGGACTGGTCTCTACACGAATTATAGTAGTGATTAACTTGATCTATCACTCAATTCTTTATATACTATACTGTACAAACCAACCTTGAAAGTACCCCCAGGTTACTTGAGCCTCTGTATGATTTTTTAAAGGAGATTTACACTGAAATAATTTCTACATGCGTCTGGCACTCCTGAAGACTTCATATTCAGATCAGTTCTGCTCTAATTTGAAAAATAAAAAAGGTTACTTCTTTGGAAAGTTGCAGAGGTTTAGCTAATGCCAGGGCAGCATTGTTATTATAACAATTGTTATTATAACATTGTTATTATAACTTCTATCAATGGGGTACAGCTGCTGTCTTCACTTTACCACCATTAACTTAGAAGAAGAATCTTCAATACAGTTGCTGTGCTATAAACGTGAAGAGTAAGGTAAGGAAACTTGTCATAATTGGTTGCCAGCAGCAGTGGGAGTTGTAAATCACCATCATTTGAGTGCTGTATTTATATGATAATGAGTATGTCACAAAACTGCTATATATGTTATTAGGATGAAGCAAAAAACCTGATCATGAAGCTTTCATAGACAGCCTCATGCTCTGAAAAACACAGGACTGGTTCATGATTAAATATTACTTGCAGGAGTAAATTTTACAAAAGTTGAGTTAATATCTGGAGAGTGGATGAATATGCAGTTAGTATGGAAACTTTTTTTTTCAGTGTTTTGTCTGGGAATCTAATTCTGGATCTCTGTCCAGGTGCCATCTGTAGATACCCCACACTTCTTTATTGTTAGTTCAATCCAAATAATTTCATTAATATTTATTCTGAGTCATATGAGTAAGCTCGAATTCAAGTCTTTAGGCCTCACTGGTTTTCCACGCATCTCTCCATAACAGATCTTATCTAATTCTTGCCCAATTTTCTGTTGCAAGATGTATTTATACTTTCAAAAATTATACCTTTAGAAGGAGGCTTGAAACCTTGTCTCCTGGAATGGTTTCTATGACCACATTTCTATGAGTAAACTATAAAGAGTTGGGGCATGAACTAAAGCACTATCTCTTACCTGTCCATATGTTAAATAGTTGATAGAGGTGGGGGAAGAGTTTTGGTCCAGGTCAGAATGTACGGTTTGAAACTGAAAGCAGTTTGTTTACATACAGTTACTTGGTTATGGAGATCAAGAGCAGTAAGAAGCATGCCTCTAAGGTGTGCCATAACATATAGCCTCAGAGTACAAAAGCCTTTTGTCACAGTGCTCAACCCATTTTATGCATTTGTACAGGTAGAGAGCCCAGTGGTAGGCCCATGTGGAGGATTTGGGGGCGTTGGTGATGAAAACCTGAATATGAGCTGGAAATGGGTGCTCACAGCCTGGAAAGCAAATCCTGACTGGTCTCTTGTCCCAAGTAACAAGCTGTAAAACAAAAGGAAATGGCCTCAGGAAGGTTATGCTGAAGGAGGTTGGGATTGGACATTCTGAATTTTATTTCTTTTATCTGGAAACAGTTGTTAAGCATTGGAACAGGCTGCCCATGGAAGTAAGTGGTTGAGTTGATATCCCTGGAACTGTTTCAAGGATGTGTAGGTATGGTGCTCAGGGACATGGTTTAGTGGTGTACTTGTCAGTGATAGTGTGCTGGTTTTAGGCTAATTGGAATATTTTAATAGAGAAAATTATATTATAGTCTGTGAAAGGAAAACAATGGTGATGTCTACTTCACTCATAGGCTTGCTGACATGTTTAAGAAAAAAGTACTAAAAACAAAGATTAGTCAGTGTCTCTGGGGCACAGTGTCTCGAGCGGTCTAGCTTCTGGCTTCTCCTCTCTGCTGAGTAACCTCACTAACCACTTTCCTTCTAACCCCCCTGGCCGATCCTCAAAATTCACCTTGTGCGTAAGGCAAACCTTGGGGTAAGGTATAGGGGTGGGGAGAAGGTGGAAGGGTGGTTGGNCTTAATGTGTGGGGGGTGGGGAACTCCCAAACCATCACAAATAGCTTAACAGTTGGATTCAATAATCTTAAAGGTCTTTTACAACCTAAGTGATTCTAAAAGAATTGTGACCAGCAGGTCAAGAGGGTTGATTCTTTCCCTCTACTTTGCTCTCATGAGACCCCACATGGAATACAGAACTCTATTTGATTCTGGGGTTCACAGCAAAGAAAGACATGAACCTGATTAACTGGGTCCAGAAGAGGGCTATAAAGATGATCAGAGAGCTGGAGCACCTCTTGTGTGAGGACAGGCTAAGAGAGTTAGAATTATTCAACCTGGAAATGCGAAAGCTCCCAGGGGACCTCATAGTGGCCTTTCAATACTTTAAGGGGTCCTATAAAAAAATGGAGACAGATGTTTTTACCAGGGTCTGTAGCAACAAGACAAGAGGTAATGGTTCAAACTGCAAGGGAGTAGATTTAGACAAGATATAAGGAAGACATTCCTTACTGTGAGGATTGTGAGACACCGAAACAGGTTGCTCAGAGAAGTTGCGGATGCTTTCTTCCCAGAAGTGTTCAAGGACAAGGTAGATGGCACTTTGAGCAAAGTCATCTAGAGGAAGGTGTCCCTGTCCCTGGCAGGAGGATTTGAACTAGATGGTCTTCAAAGCCCCATCAAATGCAAACCATTTTATAATCCTATGATTCTATGATGGTATTAAAACTCACATGAAAACAACAATGGCATTGGTGGCAGTTTAAATACAATGAAAAACACAATGACTGGCACAGTGCATATGAATATGTATTTATATGTTTGTTTATACTGCATATTTATTTTGTATTGTGTATTATGTGATTAGATTTCCTTTTTTAATTCCAATAGTCTGTTCATGTTTTTGATGACATTTAAAGTTGTGAGGTATTTTTTTCAAATAAGGAATGGAAACAAAATGACTAGAAAGAAGCATTTAAGTAAAATAAAAACTCCTCCAAACTAAAATGGTTTTATTCCACAATAATGCTTTCAAACTATGTTTATTTTAAAACAGAACTCACATTTTTAGCATCTTGTTCTTATTATGAATTGCCTTTTCCTCCTTGAAATGTCAGCAGTTCTAAAGAAACAGCAATTTTGGTTCCTGGCTAGCTGTGCACAATGGGTTCAGCTTCTCTGATTTGCAGAACTTGCTGTATCATGAACTTTAATGATAGCTATTCCACTTGGACACACCTCTTATTCAGGCTTTTCTTCAGAACAGCAGTGATCCTCAGTGCATTTGAACAGTAATACAAAATTAAAGGAAAATCCAGAGTTTTGGAAGAAAAGATAGCCTTTCAGAAACTCTTTGTCCAACCCACAACCATGATCTTTCCTCTTCCAAGACAATCCTGCTGTGAAAGGTTTTGAGAGTTACCCACTGGTGTTGAGATTTGCTATCCCTTGTGTTGTGTGGGGCAATAGCTGACACAAAGATATGTAAGTATTTTCTTCATGTGTTCAAACATCACCCAGAATTCACTGTTAAATAATCCACTAGTAGCCTCTTCTGGAATGTGTAGATT
>VWYK01003047.1:0-10319 GCA_013399775.1 Semnornis frantzii
TGTCATCAGGCATCACTGAGAAGGACCTTTTGCTGGTCCCTTGTCAGGTACTTCGCAGATGGTCCTGGTGATGCATGTCTGATTCTGCAATATACTAGTCTTTATTTTGCTGAAACCTCAGTATGTTTTCTTCTCTTTCCTTAATTTTATCAGGCACTTCCTTCTCTCCTAAGTGACTTTAATTGTTAGTTTAACTTTTGCAAAAGGGAATAAGAAGTAGGATAAGAGTTGACTTCATTTTTACTGCAATTAAAAAAAAAAATCTCTGGATGATTCATTTAGCTGGAAAAAGTGATACACAGAGATGTTTTAGTTATTAGTTCAGGAGATGCTAAAGATAGTGAAATGAAGATATCCAATTGCCTTTCGAGGGAGGAAAACACTGCAACCAATCCAGTGCTAAAAAGACACAAACCAAAGATAAGTTTTCTGTCAAATTTTGTCTGGCCCTTGTGTCACAGAATGTAAACAGAATGGCAGTTTGTTTTAGGGGAACTAGCAGTACCACTGACAAGAATTGAGAAGCTGATCGTAATGAGCTGGTTTGGCTTGTTGTTGGATTTTGGTGTCAGACTCTGAAGTAGCTGCTGAGTTTGCCGTCTCAGATGTAGCAACGATTGCAGGCATGTCAGTTCTCACTGTAATACTGTAGACTGTCATCGTGTAAATCCACATCAGAAACACATCTGAGTGCAATTACTCTCTTAGACAGTTACTCCATTACCAGCACAGTATTCTAGAAATAGCATAATTGTGACTTGATATTTCTGTTGAAATTAATGGCATTGCTTTGTTTATAAAGCACAGAGTGATAGCATTCAGATAGTGGCAGAGGGAGGAAAGACAGGCATGTTTCCTTATTTAAAAGAATTCTCCTGTGTGAAAGAATCTTTGCTGGTTGTCAGTTTGTTTTATCCTAGAAAAGCCATGCTCTGTTTTAGGATGTAATTTTTTAGTACCTTAGTTCTTCATTCCACTTCCATCTTTCAGGTTATTTTTGTAGGTACATCTGGGAAATACATCCTCACAGGCATTGCCAAAAGAAGTCAGAATTTTCTTCTGCATGGGCAATAAGTTGAAACATGCATACACTGTGTGACTTTCTGATGCAAGTAGTGGTGCTGTTTTCAGTTGAGAGTATTACTGTGCACTGAAAACCAGCATATTTCTGATGGAGTTCTCCCATTGTACAGAAAGGTGTTTCTTATGAATCATCTTTTGTTAGAGGTGATTGGGTTGGCCTGCTGGAGCTTTCTGAGGCGTGGCCCTTCAAACACTCTAGACAATTCCCTCTCCTTCCTCCTTCTACCCCCCTGCCCTATGGCATTGAATCTCATTGCCAGTTATAACTCAGTATGGCCAAAACATTCTTTTTCCTGGAAGTAAGTGGCTGTGTAGAGGGAAGAATCAGTTTTATTGCTTCTGACCTCAGAAAGACTGCAGTGTGATTTCATCTGTGCTGTGAAGCAGAAGGCGATTCAGACAGGAGTGAGCTTTGAGAAGCCAGGCTCCATATTGCGAGCTGCTTATTGCAGTGTTGCATACATACACCAGTGTCTGTGCCTCTGCAGTGGGAATTGGGAATTGCCTGGATGGCTGCTAACCATCTCTAATACTGTTTCTGTTTTTTCTGGTATACTGGATTTGCGCTGGGGCTCATTGTACAAGTGCCAGTCTTAGTGCCTGGAAAGGGGACAGTAGGTTCAGACAATCAGGGATTTGAGAAAGGGGACAGTAGGTTCAGACAATCAGGGATTTGAGACTGCTTAATGCTGTTTTAGCAACATATATTTCTGGTGAGCTGAACGGGCTGAGCTACCACAGCCTTGATGTTGAGAGGTTACTTACAGTTTTAAAACTCTTTTTATAAGAGTCTAATGGCAGGATCTGTTATGCTGGTTATTACAAAACTCTTCTGTTGTGGAACCTGGTTATTGCTGTGCTTGTTATCACCATCATAGTTTTGGGTTAAAAGTCAGTAGCAGACAGACTACTTAGGTCATCAGCAGTGTTCTGTCCAACTTACAATCTGTTTGTCCAGTCTATATCTCACCAACATGACTTAAACCATGTGCTCTCCAGGAGACATGCCCTGGCTATGCCAGGCAATTGCCTTTTTCTGACCTCAAATCTGAAAAGTTCGGGGTTGACTTTCGCTGTTTTCTAGTGCTAACTCTCTTCAGAAATTGTCAGCTGCGTCAGAGATAGGAACTGTGTGCATCCTTGAATCTGATTACAGGTTGCACTGATTGGGTTAACAATAGATGTGAGACTTCAGGCATTAGCTAACCTTCCCATGATGCTATGATTAAAGAAATTAGCAGTACAGAATTAAATATAGCATTTACTAAATAGTTTAAAAGCAGGTGAATTGATAACAAAGCAGTTGAAAATGGAGAATTGTTTTTTTCAGTGCTGCTGCTTCTAGTAGAACCTGCGGGGATTTGCACTTGTCTCTTTGTTATTCACTAGGCTCATAACAGGAATCAGAAGGAATTGGTGCAGTCTCTGAGAATTTGCTGATGATGCAGAAGCAGAAAGTTAAATAATGATTAGTTCAGGAATAGTGTGGTTTCTGTCAGATACTTGGCTCATCTCAACAGCATCTATTCCAATACATCCAAATATAGAAGGGACCTACAGATGGTGTTTGTGTCCTGGGGTGCAGTGACACTTAACATGATGAAACATTATTGTGGCTAGCCAATTGAACATCAGCCTCTTTCTTGATTTTGATAGCTAGTAGGATAAGAAATCTTACCTTTATAGGCAGGAGGGCAAGAGGAGGAGGGTAATTGAAAATTTCTGTGTAGAATAAATGAAGCGATAATTGAGCAATTGCTACTGATTCTGCAGTGTCCTCTCCAGCATAGGCGTAAAAAAGAGAGAAGGATTCAGAGCTGGTCTGAAATACTTGATTCTGTCAGGGCAAGAAGTGATAGTAGAGGGAACCTAGAATGGGAGAGGAAGACGTAGAATGGATCTTCAGGTGACCTAGTCCACCTAACTCCTCTAAGGCAAGTTAATTTCTAACACTGATATTTTCAACATGTCCTTGTCTTGCCTCAGAAAAAAAACCCAAACAGGTGTTTTGCAGCCTCTCAAAGCTCAGTACTTTCTGGCCTATACTGTTAAAAACATATTTGTGATGCCTATGACAAATTGTCCTTGCTGCTTGTTATTTTCTGCTTGCATGGTAAGCAGAAGAGATTCTTCTTTCCTGAAGGTTTTGGATTTAAACTGTTTTCCTAATTCTTGTTTCTAGGCTAAACAGCCACTCAAACCCAATCTTTATATGATGTCAACTGAATATTCTCATTAGTGCTTTAAATAANATTGAGGTAATCTGTCAAAAATCTGTCTGAATCGATCAGTTCTGTGAAGAAACATTTAACAAAGTCCAGTATTTGCAAACTGAAACCGTGCAAATTGAGACTAGAAATAAAACCACTTTTTAATAATTAGAACATTTAATACGTTACTCATGAAAAGGAGTTGCTTATTTATTACTGATATCTTTAAAACAAGACTGGATTGTATTTCAAATGATCAGTTGCCACGTTATCTTAGAGGAAGTATGTTGCAGCAATCTGTGAGCCGAGTTTCTATGGCATGTGCCCTGCAGGAAGTCAGACCAGATAATCACAATAATCCTTTATAGTGTTGGAATTGATGAATCTTTAAATCTGTTTAGTCAGGAGCAGCTGTGTTGAAAAACAGCATTACTGAAACACAAAGAATATGCTAAGAAGTGGATATACTACACTGATGTCTTTTATGTTCCTTCAGGCAAGAGAGTTGTGGGCAAAAGCGTAATGGTTTTTTTAGGAGTCTAGTGATGTCTTTCAGAGATGATGTGCTAATTCTTGTACCCCTTAGAACATACTCTTTGTGGTTTTTGGTGACTTATCTACTTGGCAAGGACACACTTTCCAGCTATTGATATATAAACTGTAGAAAAGATTGACATTCAGTACTTTTTTTTGCTTCCTTACGTTACAAACTCTGTAGAGAGCAGAAGATATTTTGGATATCCCTGCGTGGGAGATCACCAGAAGTCATTCAGATGCTGTGTAAAGGTGTAAGGGTGAGTCAGTAGCTAGTTCTGCTTTTGAGAGCATACTGATTTAGCAGTTGAGAATCAGCAGTGTCCTTGAGGGTACTGCATTACCAGATGTGCTGTGGTTCAGTCAGGACAAAATGCTGACATCATGCTTGACTTACCTGTTAACCAGAGTTTGAAACCATGGCTAAGCTGAGTGTTAGCCTGCATAATGATCTTTTTTTCTTCCCTTCCTTTTGGCTTTAGTCTGTGGAGCATCCTTGTGCATTTTAAGCACTAGTGAAAACTACTAGCTTGGAAGGTGACCCTATTTAAAACAGGCAACAAATATCTCAGTATTCCATACTAAAAGGAGTACTTTGGTTGTTTTGTGTAGCTATGAGATACTCTAAATGGAAAAGCATGGATTTGTTCTGATGTTGTTTGGATCTTTGTTTAACATCTGCAATTTTAACAGCTGCCAGCCACAGGTCTGTTACAAATATTTGCAGTGTTACTGTGACATTTGAATTAATTCTTTTTATTCTGGGTTTTGTGCTTGTTTCTGATGTTTTTTTTATTTGCAGCTCTCTCTCGTCTTGTAACTATTTCAGTTTTTTATTTACCAAATTCTTCAATATTTTGCACAGGTAAAAACAGGTATCTGGAAAGAAGCTTTATTTATAATTTACATCCTACTTGCTGCATTCTGCTTTGTTTGTTTGTTTTTCCCCCTTTTTAGCTACTAAATTGTAATTAATATTTTCAGTCCTGCTACATTATGAAGTGGCTATCAGCTCCAGTGTCAGGGTTTATGGCTACTGTGCTTCACACATTCTTTCATGAGCTGAAGGAGCTTATCTTTAACTTGCATGTGAATCAGTTATTTCACCAGTATTCCTCCTGAGGCCATATGTGGTTCTTCATTTACTGTCAAGGCAGGAGAAATTACTTGTTTATATAAGTCTTGCTTTGATGGATTGGACTATTCTTAACCATGTTTCTGACTGTTCTGAAACCCAAGCCATCTTGTCCCAGAGTATCTGAGTTGATCGTACAGTGCATTTCCATTTGCCGTTAGCTGTCTGGAAGCATCTTCTCTAAAACATCGAGATGCTCTGCACCTCAGCCCAGCTCACACTGCCTGCACAGTTCAGAGTTCTCTATCAGCAGGGCTGTCATATAAAACAACTTCTGCTTTTGCCAGTGTTGTGTCCTTGACCTCTGGCAGCTGAGACAGAGGCTCCAGTCAAAGGCTGCTATCAGTGGCAGAACTGATATTGTTTGGATCTTTCTTTTTAGAAAATACTGTATTTATCAGGTGTAAAAAGCAGATCAAGGGAGGTTATCTTCCCCCTCTACTCCACTCTGGTGAGACCCCACCTGGAGTACTGCATCCTGTTCTGGAGCCTCTATTACAAGAAGTACCTGGATGTGCTGGAATGTGTCCAGAGAAGGGCCATGAGGATGATCAGAGGGCTGGAGCTCCTCTCCTATGGAGACAGACTGAAAGAGTTGGGGTTATTCAGTCTGGAGAGAAGGTGGCTCCAAGGAGACCTGATTGGGGCCTTCTGATATCTGAAGGGGGCCTACAAGAAAACTGGTGAGGGACTTTTCAGAGTGTCACATAGTGATAAGACTAGGGGGAATGGAGCGAAACTAGAAGTGAGTAGATTCAGACTGGATGTTAGGAAGAAGCTCTTCATTGTGAGGGTGGTGAGACACTGGAACAGGTTGCCCAGGGAGGTGGTGGAAGGCCCATCCCTGGATGTTTTTAAGGCCAGGCTGGATGGTACTCCGAGCAACTTGATCTAGTGTGAGGTGTCCCTTCCCCCATGGCAGGGGCGTTGGAGCTAGATGATCCTTGAGGTCTCTTCCAGCCCTGACAATTCCATGATGCTATAAATGTAAAATCTGAACTGGAGCACTAAGAAAGGACAGTTATTTACTCAGTAGTAACAGTTGTTGTTTTAAGTCTGTGCATCCTATGACCTGCCCTTTATTTGTCCTTCTGTTGTGTTCTGAAGTAGGAGTACCATAGATGGTTTGCATAAGAGCGAGCTGTGGCTCCTGCATTTGTTTTCTTTTTTTGTAATAGTAGAGGGAGGCTTATAATATCCCTGAGACAAAAATGAGCATTACTGTCAAATATGTTGATGCATCAATTCGAGTTTGAATAGATTGAAATAGATCAAAGAGCCATGAAGAATCGTTACTGTCAGTAAGGAGAAGGTGCCTGTGCATAAGGGAATTCTGATTTTCATTTTGTCACAATTGTGTATTTGGTGTTTAAAAAATACTGCATTATAGTGCAGAGCAGAAAGAGAAAATTTGAAAATCAGAAGAATTTTCAATTAGAAGATTAATTTAGATGATCAGCTTACCTTGAAAAAAAACCACCCTGAACTTAGAAGTAAAACATACATAATTTTGCTTCCTCTTTAGGAAACAAAATAAAATGTGTTATTTTCTGAACTCTGCCAAGTAATTGTTTTATCTAGAGGAAAATAATACTTCTGGGTAAAGTAGTAGAAGTGTATTAATACACTTTTAAGTTTAATGGGTTTAAACTGGCAGAGGGGAGATTTAGACTGGATGTTAGGAAGAAGCTCTTTCCAGTGAGGGTGGTGAGGCACTGGCACAGGTTGCCCAGGGAGGTTGTGTCTGCTCCCTCTCTGGAGGTATTCAAGGCCAGGTTAGATGAGGCCTTGAGTGATCTGCACTAGTAGGAGGTGTCCCCGTCTATGGCAGGGGGTTGGAACTAGAAGATCCTTGAGGTCCCTTCCAACCTTACTATTCTATGATTCTATAATAATACTCCAATTACATTACTAGGTAAATGGGCTATTATTTTCTCCTGTAAAGTATTTTCCTCTGCTGGACAGTAGTCCTGATTTTAGAAACTTCTTCAGTTAAGGTTTAAGATTGGAACATCCTGATATTTCAGGAAGAGAGACTGCTTTTTTCCATCTTACTCCTTTTTTTTCTGTTCAAGTAAGGATTAAGATTAATTTTTCTAACATGTGTGTATCAGTTGTGATTGCTATCAGTAGCATTGGTTCAGCTGTCATCTGGTGGCAGGACTTCTAAACCTTAACTTATTCTGGGTTTCAGTGTATCAGGTAAATGTGGTGGATTTGCCCATCCTGCCTACCCAAAGATATGTTGTATTACCTGTACTGCCTTTGCACAAGAATAAATGCTCCAGGTAAACTTTTACTTCCTACAGACCTCTATCTAAACAGCAGGATGCTGCTGATCTAAAATCATTTTTTTTAAGAAGAACAAGTGGGATTTTGGAGCCAGTTACGTAATTTTCACGTTGTATTGTAATTTAAGGAAACCATGCTGATTACTGTGGGAATTACAGTAAATGCTAATTACAATGCTAAGTAGTTGTTTACAGAATAAATGTTATATAATAAAAATAGATTTTTGGATTGCTTTTCCCCCATGTTGTTTACTGACTGCAACAGATTTTTGTGACTAAAATCATAAACAAAATGACAGATACTATCACAGGTTAAGGCATAAGAAACTGATGTGCTTATTTATTTAGAACTGTTCTTCTGAGTTGAAATTGCCTCCTGTAGAGGAATGAAATTTACTGGAATCTGTAAGAGGCATAGCTGAATCTTTTTTGCAGTGGAACAATACTGAAATGTCTCTACCTTTTATTTTTCCACATGACAAGTATGTAGTTGGAAGAGTCTTGGAATGCATTCAGCCATTTTCTTTAGGGATTCACAGAAATGTTTCGAGACAAATGGTGGCATCATGCCCAGGATCATTAATTACAAAATGCTCTAATCAAACTGGTCTGCAAATAGTGGTGTGTGTTCTGTGTTTTATTGGAATAGTAGTGTGTGTTTTCTTTGTGGTTTTTTCCCTTAACATTTTAACGCCTCTGATACACTTTTAAAAGACATTTATGGCAAAATCTTCTCCAGCATAATAACCTTGGGTTGAATGACCTGCATGAACACGCATGCAGAGACAGATGATTGTTAGGGACATTCATGATTACACATATTGACCTAGTTCTACAGCTTCTGTGTCATCTTCTGCTGTGTTTGTTGGGTCCAAAACAGTAGTGCTCCTTCTAGACCACTCCACATGAGTGAATGAGGATATTAATGTTGTGTGCTATATGACACTGCATGAGAGAAACTGGAAAAAGGATGAGTGTGTCAGGGGTTATACCTGAACTCTACTGGATGTGAAGTTTGCTGTTAAGTATGTAAATAGCATTGGAAGAGCAGATGTTCAATTCAGTGCAATGGAAATGCTTTGGGGGAAAAAAATATGTTTTGACTTTAGAATTTGGCACACCAGTGGAAGGCACTGCTAGGGGGAAAATATTTATCTGTCAGCACTTGTTATATACTGTAATCAGTTTGAGCTTCTTGTTAGATATTTTTCACGTAAGTTGTAATTTAGACAGCTTTACTATTATTAATTAGAGTAAATGTTAATTATTAATGCACTTTCTAATAAAGATAATTATCATGCTTATTCAGAGTGGAAACAAGAATTTAACTCTACCTTAGAACTGATACAAAAGGTAATATAATTTCTGTCATGCAGAAAATGACCTTAAAATACTGATTTATGGGGGACATTTATTGTATTTGCAAAAGAATGTAGCCATTTAGTCATGGGTAGGAAGCTTTCTTCTGAATAAGTTCTTTTGCATTTAAATAATGGTAAAAAGCCTACTAAAAGTATGAAATATAGAGGCTTCCACACTTATTCAATACTGCTTCAGTTTCTTTCAGAGCAAAATGTTTTCATTTATTACCTTGCTGACAGGTAAATACTGCCAGTTAGTATTGAATGCAGTGTCTTCCTCAGTTCCTCCAGATTTATGTCTTTCTCAGATGGAGGCTGTACTGCTTTCCCTTTTCTAATACATCAGGAGATAAATGGCTTCTGCTGGCACTCGGAGACAGTGGTTCCAGCAGGAGGGATTTTGAATGACTGTAACAGAGATGGCAGCAGGAGGTTGAACACCCTCCTCTTTCAGCCAAATTTACCAATATTCCAGGCTTCACGAGACCAGAACTTCTGGGAGAAACAAGAAATAAACTTGCCGTGGACCAAGTGAATCAATTCTTCCTCTGCAAGTCCACGTAATTCAGCAAATGTGTTTTGGGATGTAGAGTACCATCACGACTGTGATTTTGATGTAAATACAGGACACAAGTCTACAAGGAAAAATGGAAGGTGATGATGTGAGCAGGGACCGTTCAATACCAATTTTAGTTCCGTTTATTAAAGCTTGCTCACTGCTGGGACCTCATGTTTACAGGCAAGGAAGGGCAGGTTGAGGATGTGTGAGTCAAAGGCATCCTTAGCTGCAGTGACCTTGAGAGAGTAGAGCTCAGGATCCTGAGAGGAGAGGGCAGGGCAAAATGCAGTCATGACCCTGGACTTCAAGAGAGCAACACTCTGTCCTCTGTTTCAAATAGTCCCATGGAGCAAGTCTCTGGAAGGAAGAAGGATCTGAGAAACTTCACTGTTTGAAGAACCACCTCACTCAGGCTCAATCAAGGTTGGTCTGTCCCAGCAAGCAGAAAGTTGGACAGACAGACCAGGAGGTTTGCATGGATGAACAAGGATCTCTTAGTAAAAGTCAAGCATAAAAAGGAAGTGTACAGGGGCTGAAAACAGGGAAAACGAACCATGAGAGAGGTACGGAAGCATCATCCAAACACACAGAGCCCAGACTTAGGAGAGCCAAAATGTCACCTGGAGCTATGAGTAGCAACAGATGTCAAAGGCAGAAAGAGAGACTTCTTTCAGTACATGAACAGTAAAAGAAAAACCAGAGAAAATATAGGACAGCTGCTGGAAAGGCAAGGGCCCTGGAGACACAGGGTATAGAAAGGGTGAGATGCTGAATGCCTTCTTCAGTCATCACTGGAAATCCCAGGTCACAGATGCCAGGGGAAAACTTCAAGCAAAGAGGACTTGCCTGTGGTGAAAAAGGATCATGCCTGGGAATACATAAGTAAACCAAGTTAATGGGCCCTGATGAGAGATACCCTGATAAGATATAGAAGCCAGATTTTATTAGTGTGCACAGTGACAAAACAAAAGGCAGTGAGCACAAGCTGAAATGCAGAAGGGTCTATCTGGTTTAAAGGAGGCACTTTTACTGTGAGGGTAACTAACTCATAGCATCATAGAATAGTAGGGTTGGAAGGGACCTCAAAGATCAACTAGTTCCAACCCCCTGCCATAGGCAGGGACACCTCCCCGAAGAACAATGAAA
>VWYK01003050.1:0-14485 GCA_013399775.1 Semnornis frantzii
CCTGTGAGAAGATACCAGCAGCAAGCTCTCCACAGCATACTTTCAGGTAGCTGTAGACAGTAATGAGGTCTCCCCTCAGCTTCCTCTTCCTCAAACTAACCATCTCCAGCTCCTTCAGTCACTCCTCATCAGATTTATTCTCCAGGCCCTTCCCCAGCTTTGTTGCCCTCCTCTGCACTCGCTCCAGCAGCTCCACATCTCTGTTGTATTGCCCAAAACTGAACACAACACTCGAGGTGTGGCCTCACCAGAGCAGAGTACAAGTTGAAGGGAGATGAATTCTAATAATTGAAGTCAGCTCCAGCATGGGTTCAGAACACAAATCTCTGTATCTACTGATAAGGAATTAAGTAGTTGAACCACTGAGGTAGGACACATAGGCTGCATGAAGGACATGGGGTTTGTGACTTTCTTTCTGTCTCCTTTTTGGCTCCTTGGAACTTGATATGATTACTTAAGAGTGGAACATCTAGAAGATCCCAAAGCTTCACATTAATTATTAACCTCAGTATCTGACTCCTATATTTAAAGATCTACAGCTCTGAAGGAGGAGATTCTGCTGGCAGTAGCTACCTCGGGAGGGTTGGGATTTATTATAAATCAAACTAATCTATACTGTCTCCTGCTCAGGAAATTGAATTCTGGGAGTTTGTGAGAGTCAACTCAAAGTTGACTGAGGCTCCTAATTCACATTTGCATTGAGATAAGGAATATCTGTCAATCTGCTTCTCATTGCAAATCAAATTTAGCCATTCTGGAATTCAATCTCCCATACTGAAGTTAGTTAGGGAGACCTTCAAAACCAGAGATTGGGGCCTTTGTTCTCTTAAAAATAGATGCAACAAGATTATCTGTTACAAATAAGAGATGCTTCTTTCGTGCATATTTAGCCAACAGATACTTAAAATCAAAGAATGATAACAAGTTCCCCTTATTTGGTGATGGGCCTCTTGCTGGCTGACATCCCACAGTGGCAGTTTTTGAGAGAGTTCTTTGTTCTTGTGAGCTTCATCAGAAAACAAGACTGAGCTCTGTATTTGCCTCTGCAAAGTCAATGGGCTCAACTCACCAAAGTCACAGGGTAAAACTGAGCTCAATGTGTCTTTGTTAAAACGTTTAGAATGCAAACCCTGGCTTTGCACAAGAGAAGTCACAGAGAGGTTGCAGATGGGTTTGTTTCTTTGTCACCTCACTGAGCAGCTGGAAGGTATCTCCAAAAGGGAGATATGATATGTGTCTTCTTGAGTCTGAAAAAAAACCACCCCAACTCTCCTGTTGTGGAATGTCTTGGCCACCCATTTCCAAGGTGATGATGGACAGCTTTGTGCCATGTTTATTAGCTGCAGTTGAGAATATTACCAAAAGCTCTTAGATGCAAGTTACTTCAGCTAGCACAATCAACAATTGCAAGAATAGAGTGATGGACATTCCTTCTGAAGTCAGAAGACTGAGCATTTGCTTCGCCTTACACCTGCTGAGGGAAAGTAGCTGAACTTCACTGAGGTCTCCTCAGGCAACAGGGCTGTGGGAGCTGCCCTGGGGGAGTGAGGAGTGGCTGTAACCCTTACCAACAATGACCTGGCCAGCTCTCAGTTGCCTCTGTCACAGCAAATACCTGCAGGGATCCAGTTTGCCTAGAAACCCTCTGCTTGAAACAATGGCATCTGACATTGAGGTGCTGGAAGGTGTCCAAAGAAGAGCAGCAAAGCTGGTGGAGGATCTACAGCACAAGTCTTCTGAGGAGTGACTGGGGAAATGGGTTGTTCAAGCTGGAGAAAAGGACGCTGAGGAGACATCTCACTCTGTACAATGGCCTGAAGGGAGGCTGGAGTCAGGTGGGGATCAGTCTCTTCTCTAAAGTAACATGGGATAGGGTGAGAAAAAAACAACCCCAAGTTGCACCAGGGAAAGTTCAGATTGGACATCAGGAACAGTTTCTTCATGGAAGGCATTTTCATGCCCTGGAACAGGCTGCCCAGAGCAGTGCTGGAGTCCCTGGAGGGTTTTCAAGCAGTGTAGTGTTTTTAGGTGCTGAGGGATATGGTTTAGTGGTGACCTGGCAGTGGTGGGCTAGCAGTGGAACTTGTTGGTCTTCAAGGTCTCTTCCAAACAGGATGACTCCACGATTCTATGATTCTGACACCAAGGTCACCAAATAAAACCCTTTGAAAGAACTGGACTCTGGTGCCACAGACATGCTCTGTGTTAGAAGCAGAGAGCAGAGGAAATCACACAAGAGCTGGGGGGGATGGATCCAGCTACTCCAGCTGCTGCTGTATGTTGTCAGCAATGAGTTAAATTCTTAGACAAGGATGAAGAGATGAACATTTCTTGATTTCCAGTTTTGCAAAAACCTTTGACCAGCATCTCAAAGTATGACAGCCTGAGAGCATATTAACAAGCAGCTACTTCCCAATGGGAACTGTTAGATCAGCATTTCTTCTCCCTGTGGTGTTCCCTGTTGCTATCCTGTGTGGTAGTGACATAGCAGTGCACAAGCAATTCAGAGATGACTGCAGCAGCCTAGGGATCTAAAACAGCTGGGAGGGCTTGGGATGCAGAAGCAAATATCCCAACCTTGGAGTGACAATCCTCTTTCATTTGAAGATGAAGTTACGAACATAGCACTTATACCAGCAGGTTGAGGGAGGTTCTCTTTCTTCTCTGCTCTGCCTTAGTGAAGCCACATCTGGATTCCTGTGTCCAATTCTGGACTTCCTGGTTCAGAACAGACAAGAGACCATTGGAAAGAGTCCAGGAGAGGTTACAAAGATGGTGAGGGGATTGAAGCATCTCTGTGAGGAGAAAAAGCGTCCTCAGTGGTATAGACAGAGAGACCAAGTGGACCCTCAGCAAGTTTGCAATTGATACCAATCTGAATGGTGAGGTTGGGAAGACTGAAGGATGGAATGCCCAGAGGGACCTGGACAGGCTGGAGAAGAGGCCTGAGGAGAATTTAATGAGGTTCAGTAATGCAAAGCATGAGGTCTTGCACCTAGGTGTGGGCAATCCTCAAACAGGCTGTGGGATGACGGTATTGAGGGGATCCCTGCAGAAAATGACTTGGGGGTACTGGTGGAAAAGAAGCTGGACATGAGCCAACAGCGCACACTTGTAGCCCAGAAGGCCAATGGCATCCTGGGCTGCATCAAAGCAGCGTGGCCAGCAAAATGAGAGAGGTAATTCTGCCTCTTTGCTCTGGTGAGGTCTCACCTGGAGCACTGTGTCCAGCTATGGGGACCTCAACACCAGAAGGACACAGGTCTGCTGGAGTGGGTTCAGAGGAGGGCCATGGGGATGATCAGAGGGCTAGAGGAGCTACAAAAACAGGATTGGAGGTTTGGGCTGTTCAGCCTGGAGAAGACCTTATAACTGCATTTCAGTATCTGAAAGGGACCTATAGAAAGGTTGAGGAAGGACTTTTCTTCCACACATCCAAGGATGGTGACTCCATCACCTCCCTGGGCAACCTGTTCCAATCCCTGACCACTCTTTCAGGGAAGAAATTTTTCCTAACATCCAATCTAAACCTTCTTTGGCACAGTTTCAGGCCATTTCCTTTTGTTCTATCACCTCCTACTAGGGAGAAGAGACCAACCCCCACCTCACTACATATTGGGCAGGAGATAATAAGCCTTTCAGGCATTCCTAAATGTATTGCTTGTTAATTCAGGGATTCCTAAATGTATTGCTTGTTAATTCAGGGATTCCTAAATGTATTACTTGTTCATTTAGGAGGTACCCTGGGTGCAGCTGATGAGGTGGCACTAATTTAGAAGGTATCATAAGTCACTGTGCTTGCTGGAGGGGCTGAAATGTAAATCCCAGTGTGCATCAGGGAAAAGGAAAATGTTCCTTCCATGAAGTCTGTGATCTGTCCTTCACTTGCCATGGGGAATAGCATAATTTTGAGAGCTGCCTTTTAGGATGTTGAACAATCATGGCTCATCCATGAGATCTCCAGATTAAAAAATGTGAACATTTTTAACATTACTAGAGGGATTATTATATCTGGCTTAATATTTCATATATTTGACATCAAACTACCAGGTAATGAGTCTAATGTATTAAAAATGCCCTTCTAGTCACATTATTTGCCTGCTTTTATGTAACGAGGCTCTAACTGCATTTGTTCAGTGATACTGTGCTGTGGTTTGATTTATGTTCTGTAGTGTCAGGCTGAGAAGGGACTTTAAAATAACTTGTCATAGTCTGTTCGTATCTCTCTCTGAGCTTCTGTTTCTCCTAAAACAGAAGGTTCTCTTTGGAGGCAGAAGAGTTTTTGTGTCCTAGAATTGTTTCACTTGGAAAAGACCTCTAAGATGGTCGAGTCCAACTGCCAACCTAATGTCATGGCCATTAGAACATGTCCCCAGGTGCCACAGCCACACCTTTCTTAACACCTGTTGTCTTCTCCTTCTTTATCCTATCTTTTCTTCTGTTCTGCAGCTGAAGAGAGAATCTCTCTGTGACCAGCATAACTGTGAAGACTGTAATTGTGGCTACACATCATGGCTTCAGGCTCAGACTGCACCTTCCCTTTTGAAGGACTGACACCCCAGACTAGGAGTTTGTTACATGCAGGAGGAGAGGAGTGAGGTGAGTGTATTTTTACAATAAAAATAGTTAGAGATAAATCTCACTGCCTATAGAGAGTGGTGAAATCTAGGGCTACACAAGGGGATCTGCCTCTGCTTTTAGATGCTTCTAAATCATTCAATAACATACTGCGGGGGATTTGAACTAGATAACCTCTAAAGATTCCTTCCAACCCAAACCACTCTATGATTCTATGGATATGACAACCAGGAGGACCACAATTCCTCACTTCCAAAATCCAGATAACAGGCAGTGAATTTATGTAGAGCTTCACTGGGAATGTGTGGGGACCCCTGGAGAATCATAGAATCATTTTGATTCAAAGAGACCTTGAAGATGATCAGGCCCAATTGTTAATCCAGCACTATCTGGTCACTAAGTCAGATGAGGACAAGACTTCTTATTTGCTCACAGTTCTGTGTAAATTCACTCCTCTGTCTCTGACATTTGCTATAGCTCTTCAATAGCTGTTTAACATAAATGTCTATCTAGAATCACACTTGGCACTGAGGATTTATGAGCTTGTCAGGAAGAAGGACAGGACTGGCCAGCAGATGAGTGCCAGAGGCTCTCTGTGAACCCCTCTGGCTTCCCAAAGGGGAGAGAAAGGGAAAAAGGAGAGAGAGTGATAGTTTGGGAAAGAAACTAAACCAACTGGAATACAAAGAAGAGCAATCCAACAACACAGAGAAAAAAAGGTAAAAACAACATGGAACCCAACCCCTTGAAGGAAATTACATCACCACTGGCACCACTGATGCTGGGAACAGGCACTTCAGAAGTCTCAGACTGGACTTAGCTGCAGATGGGAACTGGATGCAGGAGATGGATTCTGGAAAGGAGTATGGAGACAAATTGTGATCAAAGGCAGAATGTTCAGAGTCCTCCTGGGACACTGGTCATTGAAGAAGTTGCTTGACTCTAGTGATCAGCTTGATTTTGAAGACAACATCTATGGGATGGAATCTCTTGCATCAACATGGGCTGAGAGTAACCTGTCCTGTCCCCTCTTCCTGACAGGTGCTCTCTCTGACTTCCTTCACCCCAAGGTGGGGTACAAGATGTGGCAGTGCCCTTGGTCTGGCCAGAAGCAAGTCTAAGCCAGAACCTTTCTGCAGCCCAGCCCTTGGCAGTAACTCTCACCCCATCAGCACTCTCACACTAGCAGCAGCCTCTGGCTGTGCAAACTTGCCCTGAAACAGGACAGTTCCACTCAGTGCAAAGTATATTATACTTTTTAGGGTAGTTACTTCTTCCTGAGGCTCATTCAATTTTTTTTTTTTTAATTTATTGCTGTTTTTCTTTACTCTTCTTTCATCTTTTTTTGTTTGTTTGTTTTGTTTTGTTCTTGCTGTTGTCCCCCATGTAGTTGACAAAGACAAGCTTTTGCTAATGATTAACTTGTATTGGAGGGTAGATTCAGGAAAGGAGGGTTGGAGTGGCATCAGTCAACTTTAATTAGAAATGTCAGAAGTCATTAAGAGAAAACAAAGAGACAAAAAGAAAAAAAAAAAGGAGGGTGGACAGCAACAGAGAGAACAGGATAAAAGGAGGAGGACAAATGAAGAAGACAATTAATGGGGAAATGCAGACACCTTGTGTATAAGAAACTCTGTATCTGCTTTCCTGGTTTCTTGCTAGAGGGCAAAGATGTCTAGTGGTAGCATCTGAAAGTGGCAAGTTTTCCATCTAGGACCTCTTGTATTTTTATTTATCTGGTATTTTTAAATATACCATTTCCAATATGAGATGCAGCAAGACAAATTTGGACTGTTTCTGCTGTGTGTTTCTTGTTGGATACAGACTCCAGCCTAGGTCCTGCTTGGAATGATCAAACACTGTATAGGGGAGTACAGGAGAGAGGGAAGACATTGCATAAGTCCCAGTTTGGTGACCCATTGCAACACTAAGAAAAGAAAGGTGATCTTCATGTTTATCCAAATCAAGACTACACTAAATTGATGTCCATGTGAATATAGCTCACTGAGAACAACACAAACTGAACCCCAGAAGGTTCCATTTGAACATGAAGAGAAATTTCTTTGCTATGAAGGTGCTGGAGCCCTGGAGCAGGCTGCCCAGAGCAGCTGTGGAATCTCCTTCTCTTCACCTGGACATTGAGATCATGGGCAGCCTGCTGTGGGTGAGCCTGCTTCAGCAAGGGTGTTGGACTTGGTGATGTACAGAGGCTCCTTCCAAGCCCCACCTTGCTGGGATTCTGCATGATTCTGTTCAGATCACAAATTTGCCAGCAGTATATTTGATGATAGTTGGAGAACAAATTGCATGCTGTAAATTACAGTTATTCCAAACACTTGACTGCTGGCTATGTTCTCTCTGCTTTGTTCTTGTGCTTTTACCTTTGGTTCATCCACACCAAGAGTATTTCTACACTCTTTGAGAACTTCTCTGAGTGACAGCCACAGAAAAGCCAACCTGGCAAGAAAGCAGCCACAAGTGGATCCCACTTTTTCCACTCCTTTGAAGAATACCAACAACAACAAGAACAAAAATAGCAGATGCTGAGAGTCTTAGAGTGAGAAAGCTTCAGTGAGTACAAGGATCACATTCCTCATGTAGTTCTCTTAAAGGTTATGTCAAAAATCAGATCACTTAATAGACAGTTATCATATATGATAAGAGATGACCACAATCCCTGCAGCTTGCCAACTCCTTACTTTCCTGTCATCTCTACAACTAATATCAGATGACAGTGTTGAGATCCTCCAATTCTTTGCTAATGCCCTGCTCAAACCTAGAGCCAATGTGTGACATCATACTTTCTGTCTCCCTCCCACATCTCTTGCTTGCTTTCCCTATCTTGCTCCCTCTCACAGACTCATGGAATCATTAAGATTGGAAAAGACCTCTAAGATTACCAGGTTCAATCATCAACCCAACACACCATGCCCAATAGAATCAGAGAATCAATAAGGTTGGAGAAGACCTCTAAAATCAGTTAGTCCAAGCATCAACACCACCATGCCCACTACAGCATTTACCTCTCCTGTATGTTTCTGTATGTTAACAGTGATATACAGTCTTTTCAGAGGAGGAATTCACAATGCTACCTTTCATTGATTGAGATCATTTGCTGTCTCTGAAACAGCTATTAATGGTCTAAGGAATGAGAGAAAAACCAAAGCAGTTCAGTAGAAATTATCTTCTTAATGGTGAAATCTGAATTATATATTAGAACACCATTTATTCAATGTATTTTATTATCCTGCTTAACAAGGGAAAGGCTTCTCTGTGTCTTCTGTCTGCCTATGAAGGTTTATTAGCCTGAGTAAAAAGTTATTATTATTCAATTGAATAATTGAATTTTAAATTATTGGTATTGCACTTCATCTTATAACTGCTTTTCCAGGCACATTTAATTATGTCCAATTTTCTTTTAATCCTCTGTCTGGAGACCATTCTCTCAACTCTTTTCTCCCCCCTTCTGTGGTGGGATCCTCACAGTCCAGTCTTGTACCTTCCACGTGAGTCACTGTGCCCAGCTCCTCCAGTCAGAGCACATCGGAGGAGGCTATCCGGTGTCGTTTAATCCTGGGTACTGCCACGTGGAAAAAATCTTTTTCAGGTGATTAATGCCACAAGCATCTCATTTCCCTGCAAAGCACTGCTGATGTGAATGCCAGACTTGAAGGGATCTACGGAATAGACATTTAGGAAAGTTAATAATCTGTGCCTAATCCCCTCCAAGAGTGCTCTGTTGGTGCTTCTATAAATAATTGCAGCTTTATTTCTTGTCGCTAATTGAATCGCGCCTTCATTTATCAGGCGTCTCCTTCGTTACCCAGCTTGGGACTTTGTTATAAATCTCACTGCAGGGCTCAAATAAACATGTGTAGAGCTAAAATATCTTTGCATTCGAAGCATATAGGAACTAAAATAGTCACCAAATCACTGTGTTTTGATGTTTCTTTGATTTTTGGGGGTTGTTTGCTTAAAGCTCGAGCAAATGTGCCCCTCGAAAGAAAAAAAATAAAATATTTTTGGGGGTTTGTTTGCTTAAAGCTCAAGCAAATGTGCCCTTCAAAAGAAAAAAAATAAAATATTTTGGGGGTTTGTTTGCTTAAAGCTCAAACAAATGTGCCCTTCAAAAGAAAAAAATTAAAATATTTTAGGGGGGTTGTTTGCTTAAAGTTCAAGCATAAAATTTGTGCCAGACTTGGAAACCGTAATTCCTGGGAGTTACACTGAAATTCTTGATTCAGAAAACAAATGAGATACAAAAGAACTTAATGTAGTAAAATATTAGGTAGAGGTGGAATATTCCATCAGTATCAGTTCTCCGTCACTGCATTCAATACTGCACGGCCAAAGGCTACGAACTACATCATCACCTGCTCTCATCAGGCTGGTCTTACCTGTGCTGAAGAATTTATCCATCAAGCCAGACTTTCCCATTAGAAGCAGGATCAGCCTTCCATAATTTTGAGCAAATCATTTATTTCCTGAAAGTTGACACAGAGTAGGAAGTAACTTTGGATACTCTTAATTAGCTCAAGAATTTGGGGCTCATTCCTGGTTTAGCTGCCATTGCAAGCATTTCTCTCAATCCAGTTGGTTCTATTTTACACTGGTGTGAGGAAACAAAAACCCAACAAGTTGTATAAATTAGCATCTCCTTTGTACTGTCTCTTTGTTACTAGTTAAAAATTTGATGAAGGCCACTCACAGAAGATCAGTATGAGATAGAAGACCTGACTGGCTGATGCTGAAAAATCACAGAAATCACAGAATCACAGAATCATTTCATTTGGAAAAGGCCTCTAAGGTCATTGAGTCCAATCATGAGGTTTACACCACCATGGCCATTAAACCACGTCCCAAAGTACCAGGCCTATATATTTTTTGAACATCTCCATGGACACCACCTGGGCTCCTCCACCACCTCCCTGGGCAACCTGTTCCAATGCCTGATCAACCTTTCAGTAAATAAGAATTTGTTTTCTAAGCTCTTAAACTGATGATAGATTTGATACTGCTTTTCCTGAAAAGTATTTCACCTTTAGGAGACCTGAGTAAAGTCACTCTACAGCTCCAGGATGCAGGAAAGGGAACCATGGCAGCAGCTCCTGTACTGATGAGCATCTTTGACATCTTTTGTTTGAAGGAGTGAGGACTCAGTTTTGTTTCTCTTCTTGGTGTGGTGCAATGCTGATGACATCCTTGGAGGCTCCATAGGGAAAGTTGCTTGGCTCAGGAGGGATACTGTGGGGCTGAAGGAAGTTTGGGGTCTTCTTCCAAAGAACTGGGAAACCACCACATCAGTGGTAATCTTTCTTGTAATTTGTAGAGGCCAAGGCAAAGCTGTGGAGTAAAAAACTAACAATGAACTGGCCAGTAAAATGCTGTCTTGTGAGCTAATATAGCCCAGGATCTATTCACTATCCAAAGTAAATTAAACATTTTTGCTTGAGATTCACTTAGATCAGCATTTATTTATGCAGCAGCTTTTCTGTCTGTGGAGAAGTGAGCAGGAGTCAAAGTGCAACTGCAACCACATGCAGTAAATCCAATTGATATTAATATTCCAGTAGCTGGCAAATCCCTGTTTCTCCACTTCTGGTAGTCTCCTTTAATTTGTTTCTACTGAACGAAGAACAAATATTTTATCACAAGCTTGTTGTGGGGTTTCTTTAGCACAAAAAAATAATACCCCAAGCACACCAACAACGAAGCTTACAGAGATGGCTATTTTTGGAAAGCTTGCTCTTCACACACTGAATCAAGACCATCATTCTGCACTTGCTCTCCTTCAGCCATGAGGAAAACCATCCATGGTCTTCGAAGTCCGAGCGTTAGGAGGTGAAATGTGCTCCAGTACAACCAAGTCTCAATGACAGGCTTAATCCCAAGCTCAGTGGAACCTCAGTGGCGCTCCTTTTTCTCCTTGAGGTAGTTGAAGAGGACATCCAGCCCTCCTTCTATGACCTCAGGCAGGGGCCGGGACAGAGGGTTGTGGGCAATGTGGAGACCTTTGTCCATTGGGTTCCATGCGATGCGTGGCAGCCGGTGCAGCAGGTAGAGGTCATCTGGGAGAGTCTGTATGGTGTTGTAATCAGCGTTCAGCAGCTCCAGCGTGGTGAGGAAGCAGAGGGACCGTGGCAGGGTGCGGATGTTGTTGTTCTCTACGATGAAGATCTGCAGATTGACCAGATACTGGATGCTCTCCGCAATGTTTTCAAGTCTGTTGGACCCTAGGTGCAAGAAGTCTAAGCTCCTCAGCGCGTAAATGCAGAGGGGAATCTGCACAAAGCGATTGTTGCTGAGGTTGAGCTTCCTCAAGTTCGTCAGGTCAGTGAAGCTCAGAGGCAGTTGGGAGATGCCGTTGTGTGAGAGGCTCAGAACCTCCAGCTTCCTGCACAGGCTGAGCTCTGCTGGCACTTCTGTCAGGCAGTTCATGTTGACAAACAAGACCTTCAGGTTCCTCAGCAGCCCAATCTCTTTAGGTAGGCACTTGAGGCAGTTGCCACCCAAATTCAGCACTACCAGCCTGTCCAGTTTGCCCAGAGAAGGAGGAATCACCACCAGCTGGTTGTGGGAAAGGTTCAGTTTCTGCACCTCGGGCAGTCCCCACAAGAAGTCAGGCGTGCTGGTCATCCCTTTCATTATGAGGCTCAAGCTGACATAACGCAACCCCCGTTTCAGCAGCGACTTGGGCTCTTTCCCTGCCAGAAGAGCATCTTCCCAGGCAGGCAACTTTGGACCTTTCCTCAGAAAACCCATGCTCCTCCGTCGCTCGTTCTTGGAGTTCTCTGTTCCCATAACACCCTGGATCCCTCCTGGGAGATGAAATGAGGTTTTTCTTCCCTTGCAAGTCCTACATCAACATGTAAATGCCAACAGAGGATGTCTGACAGCTGGCAGGAGGCGGGAAAGTCAAAGCAAGGTGACAAGGAGGAGCTTGCGAAGTGCATCTCAGTCCACCGGTGCAGTTTCCATAGCTACAGAAGGGAAGTTTCACTTTTGGGGGGTTATGTTGGTCTTGGTGCACAGTCTGTAACTAAATACTTGCTCCTCACTTGTGAGCAAACCTGTTCGATTCAAACCGAATGCCACAAGGCAGCTGTCACTGTCATTTGGCCTGGGGCTTTATTGGACAGCTATGTCTCTTCACTGCAGAAAGGTCACAAGGATGCTGTATATAACTTCTTCATGTCAGCTTTCTTGGCTATCTGGTACATACCATGGCTGTGGGACAATTAACAAGAGTGGCTTCAAAAACAAACCAACCAAGCAAAGCCAAAGGAGAAAACAAGTGAAGAAACCACCTTTTCAGTTCAGATCTAAATGACATTTTCCTTATCAGTTTTCATTCCCATGTTCCTCATTTCACTGAAATAGCTTCCAGTCCACCAAAATAATTTGCATGCTGCAAAAATGTTGGTAAAGACTTTTCACAGAGTCATGGAATTGTTTTGCCTGGAAAAGACCTCTAAGATGATAGAGTCCAAATATCCATGTGAGTCCTTTTTTTTTAACTATTATTTTTTTCTGCTTGGTTACAAAAGAAAAAAACAACTATAATTTCATGCTCATATTAAGTATTAAGTTTTCTATTCACTTCACAGTGAAGATAGACCTCTTTCTTGTCACAAAGGGTGGCTTGACTGCAGCAGTGACATTTTCCAGTGGCATCTGCACCCACTGCAATGATTGCTCTCCACCCACATCATCAAGTGTGAGTACTCATACCACACAGTTCTGCCCAAATTACTCTGTCCTAAATGTCCTGGGCTACCTTCACATCTTTCAGCAAGATTTTGAGCATTTGTTTCTTATTGTGCTGCAGAAAATGCAGTCACTTCATGGCTCCTTTGTCATGAACTGTCCAGTCTTCTGGGTTGCTTTGGACTAGCAGTTGGGTAACTGAAGCTGCAACTCCAGGATAGAAGGACTGATGGGAGAGGAAGGAAGCAGTGAGGTATAGTAATACACGACAACAGCTGAAGCTGGCTTGGATGATAGAAGGGAATTGTATTGTCACAGGAGCATGCAGTGAGTCTAAACTCAAAGGACCCTAAGAAAAGGAACACAAAAACCTGAGGTGTATTTCAGTTACATGACAATTGCAGCAAATAGTACAAGACCTCAAGGATTTTACCCTCCAGTAGATCCATGGTGATGGAGATTCTTTAGTGCTGCCTGAGAGATCTTGTGGTGGGTATCCACTACTCAGCACCTCATTTCAGAGAGCCTCACCTTGAAACTCTGAATTATAGAATCATAGAATCATTTAGGTTGGAAAAGACCTTCAAGACTATTGAATCCAACCACCAACCCTACTCTACCAAGTCTACCACTAAACCTTATCTCCAAACACCACATCAACATGGTTTTTAAAGACATCCAGGAATGGGGTGTCAACCATCTCTCTGGGCAGCCTGTTTCAATGCCTGACAACCTTTTCATTGAAAAACTTGTTCCTAATGTCCAGCCTAAACCTCCTCTGGAATATCATGAGGCCATTTCTTCTTGTTTAGCTCAGATGCTAAAGGATTATGCATGAGGCCAGTGGATGGGCCACTCTAGTTAACCTGTTTGGAGTCAATCCCAACAGTCCTTTCTTACTTTTAGGTTATGGGTCCCTCATAGAGCTGCATTTGCTTGTGTGGAGAGGAGAGTGACTGTCCCCCTGTACTTAGAATCATAGAATCAACCAGGTTGGAGGAGACCTCCAAGCTCATCCAATCCAACCTATCACCCAGCCCTATCCAATCAACTAGACCATGGCACTAAGTGCCCCATCCAGGCTTTTCTTGAACACCTCCAGGGATGGTGACTCCACCATCTCCCTGGGAAACTCATTCCAATGCCAATCACTCTCTCTGTGAAGAACTTCCTCCTAATCCCCTACCCAGCCTATACCTCCCCTGGCACGACTTGAGACTGTGTCNGGTAGGTTTGGTCTCTTCTGCCAGACACCCAGTAACAGAACAAGAGGATACAGCCTCAAGCTGTGCCAGGGCAGGTTCAGGGTGGATGTTAGGAAGAAGTACTTCACAGCAAAAGTGATTGGCATTGGAATGGGCTGCCTGGGGAGGTGGTGGAGTCCCCATCCCTGGAGGTGTTTAACAGGAGGCTGGATGAGGCATTTAGTGCCATGGTTTAGTTAATTAGAAGGTATTAGGTGATAGGTTGGACTGGATGATCTCAGAGGTCTTTTCCAACCTGGTTAATGCTGTAATTCTGTGAGTGGCAGAGAGATCTCTGCAGGGAGGGATCCCAATAGTAGGTTAAACTTGACCTTATGTGACAGGAGAGACTAAGGCTGAGATGTGCCCTTCAGCCCAGCCAGGTGGAGTCCTGACTGGGTTGTCTGCTCAGCTGCTAATCGAACACAGCAAGTACCAGCCTAAAGGGTTCTAAATGAGGCATTGCCTTCTATTTAGCCTAGAGAAGACTGAGAGGGAATCTTCTCAATGCTCATCAGCATCTAAAGGATGGGGATCAAGAGACCCTATCTGAAGGACAGGGTCAGACTCTTTTCAGTGGTGTCCAGCAGCAGGACAAGGGGCAATGGGCACAAACTGGAACCCAGGAGGTTCCATCTGAACATAAAGAGAAACTTCTTGACTTTGAGGGTAATGGATGCACTGGAGCAGGCTGCCCAGAGAAGCTGTGGAGCCTCATTCTATGGAGAGATTCCAAATCTTTGTGGATATTGCCATCCTGGAAAACTTGCTGTGGATGACCCTGCTTTTGCCAGGGGGGGTGGGCTGGATGATCCTCAGAAGTCCCTCCCAACCCCTACTATTCTGGGATTGAGATTATTGCTGCAGTGTCTTGCCTAATTCTCATTTCTTTTGCTTTTAAAAGCTGTAATAATGGAACTGAAGTTTTCTTCAAGCAGGTTGAGGGAGATTTTCCT